>CAKNYM010042158.1:0-15507 GCA_932195095.1 Andricus curvator | reverse complement strand
CTCCCAAAAATTCACAAAAATAACATCCCACTCAGACCGATCGTCAGTGCAATAAACTCACCAACTTACAACCTAGCACGCTTTCTCGCCAAAAAACTGAATCCTTTCACAGGAAACTCCATCACACACGTCCAAAACTCTTTTGACTTCATCAGAAAAATACAACAGATTCACATTCAACCCCAAGACATCCTAGTAAGTTTCGACGTAGTATCTCTCTTTACAAAAGTACCAATCTCTGATACAATCGATATTATCAAATCCTTTGCAAACTTCCCCTCCAATCTCACACCATTGATAGAACACTGTCTCACTAATACCTATTTCTCTTTCAATAACGAATTCTACGAACAAACCTCAGGAGCAGCAATGGGATCTCCAATCTCACCTGTAATAGCCAACATCTTCATGGAAAATCTAGAAACTAAAATCTTTAACAAATCCAAGCTTAAACCGGAATTTTGGTGCCGTCACGTTGACGACACTTTTGTCATCTGGAGACATGGGCTTGATGAACTACACAAGTTCTTCGATTTCATCAATCAATTACACCCTAATATCAAATTCACCATGGAAATAGAACAAAACGGAAAATTGCCTTTCTTGGACGTACTAGTTTACAAACGATCTGATAACACATTAGAACATGAAGTTTACAGATAACCTACCCATACAAACAGATACCTACATGCCTCCTCCCACCACCACCCATCTCAAAAGCAATTGGTCATCAATTCCCTTGTATACAGAGCTGTCTCCATAACAGATAAAGATAACTTATAAAAAGAACTACAAAATGTTAAACAATCCCTAATACAAAACGATTACACAAAAAAAATACATTAATAAAGCAATAAGAAAATACACTCAACAAAACAAGTCAACACAACCTACTGAAGAAAGAGAGAGAAAAATGACCACCACCCTACCCTACATTTAAGGTATCACAGAACAAATAGGAAGAATTCTCAACAAACACAACATCAAAACCATATTTAAACCACCTGCAAAAATAGGACAACTTCTAAACAACCCTAAAGATAAAAAAGAACCTTTCAGTGATCCGGGAGTATATAAAATCCCTTGTTTTTGTGGCAAAGTCTATATTGGAGAAACCGGGAGGGCGGTAAGTTAACGTGTAAAAGAACATGAGAGTAAAGTCAGGCTAAAACATTTCACGCAATCAGCAGTAGCTGAGCATCATATTGAAACAGGACATAGCATTTTATTTGAAAAAACAACCGTAATCGCAAAAACGTACAATAAATTTCCAAGAAAACATAGAGAAGCAATCGAAATCTTAAAACACCCTAATAACATCAATAGGGACAATGGATACAATACCAATCCCATTTGGCTTTCCGTTCTCCCGGGTTTTTTAAAAAAGACTTGATTGGCCAATCAAGTTCAACTAGCCCACACCAGGGGGCGCTCTGGCCAATCACAGGCATCGTAGAGAATACATACATAAGAACAACATGACCTGAAACTTCAGTTTCAGGTCAGCCCTGAAGAAGTGAACTGCAATGTTCACAAAACGTCGGCAACATTCATAGTTTCCCACACGATTGAAACCCGAAAAAAAAATTTCAATTTAAATTTATTATAATGGATCATCGTGAAAGTCTTAAATCTATTATATGTAAAAGTTCTTAAAAAATTCAAAAATTATTTACAGTTTGGAAATATTTCAAAAAATTCTCAACAAATGATACATTTTTTTAGATTTCAAAATAAAATTTGGAAGCTTTTTGAGAATTCGTATGGGTTTGAAGAGAATGAGAAAATTTTCTGCAGTATTCAAAGGCAATTACTTTCAATTTGCAGGAAACATTGAAACTATGTAAAAAGATATTTAGAAGTTCTGAAATTTTTTTCGAAATAAGTTATGTTTTTAAACGGTTTTCAATAATGTAGAACGAAATATAGATTTTGTTTAATTTAAAATGAATTTTTCAAGTTTCTTGAGGATTTTTGAAGGGTTCATAACAAAATAAAAATGTTGTAGAGATTCTTGGGAAAATTTTAAATAAATTTTCAGTTTGAAAAATTACTATTGTCATAGAAAGGGTGCTTTTTTTGCTGCCACTTGTCCCGCTGTGCTGGCCACACGCCCACACTGATTAAAGTCAGAAATATGCAAAATGATGTCTCATGCGTGAGAATGATTTTATCATAAATTTAGTTATTGTACTGCAATCGCATGGCAAAACTGCACATTTGAAGCCATTGAACGGCCTCCTATCTTCACTCGTTCTCAAGATAAAATGTTTGTAAATAAATCACCGTAAAAAGAAAACTATTGCATATTTCAGCATTTCGAAAAATGCATTGCATTCAGGAATGTTCAAAGAATATCTGTGAATTTTTTCAGATTTTTCCTAACGTCGCCCTCCTTCTGGGAACAGGTCAAAGTGGACCCTTGAAAAAGGAGGCCGAAACCCCTTGTTTTTTGGGACGTTTTGCACTCTAACTATTGAACAAAATTTTTTCAGACAAAAGTGAACATATCGCTGCATTCCAATTTACCAATGTTTAAAAAAAAATAATTTAAACAACAAAGCTATCTTACACAGGAGACGAAAACAAAGAATGGAATAATTAGGAGTAGGTTGGAGGACTAGATCTGTAAATGACTTGTAAAAGTTTTGTTTTGAATTAGAACAAAAAGTTTAGTGCAAAGGGTAAAAGAAAAATTTGGAATTGCACGTATTTTAATATCACCCTTCTCCACTCCTTCCGCAAACAAATAATTGATTATAACATCTGAAAATCCTTTACAAAGCAAGGCAATGTTTCCTGAACTCAGGTATACCCATTAGCCAGGTACTCTACATGCAAAAGGTGCAGAAACAAGTTTTCGGGCAATTGCTGCATCTCTGAATCTACGGAGATAAACGCACCTCACCGAATTTTGGAAAAAATTGTTCAAAAAAAAGAAAGAGATTGTTTAAAATATGATTCTCTCTCATGTTAATTTATGATTTGTTCATAACTAAAATGGCAAAGCAAAGTTAAACTTTTCAGAAAAACTACAACTTTCTAGCATTTATCTAAGATAAGATAGTTATAAACAATAATAAATTGTTTAAACAATTATTTTTGTTAAATTGAATTAATTATTTTGTCATTTCAAGTGAAATATAGACAAATAGTTAAAAATCTCAGAAAAAACGGCAATTTTCTAGCATTAAGCAAAGAGAATATTATTAACAGTAGTATTAAATTTTCTAAAGAATTATTTTTATTAACTTAAATTAATTATCACTACACTCTAATTGAAAAGTAGACAAAAAGTACAAATTTTCTGAAAAAACCGCGACTTTCTATCTCTTTTCTAAGAGCAAATTGCTCAAAACAATAATACATCGTTTATAAAATGTATGTGAATATCTAATTGGCAGTATACAGTAGCATTTTATATTTTACAAACAATTTTCATTTTAAAAAATCGCAAAAAGATCATAATTAGCTCCAAAAACTCGCAAAACCCATTTTTTCGCTTATGGGGTTTTTAGGACCCTATAAAACCGACTTAAGGGGGTGATATTTAAAACGTAATATTTTGTTGGTATTCTATGGCTAATTGTGAAGTGAAATGGATTAAATTCAACTCGATGCACCTAATATTGAGTTTTCTGAATAAAATTTACGAAAACGTCTTTTTTTCTTATAGGAAATACGTGTTAAACTTCATGGGTTTAAGCGACCTCCAAATCTCTTTTTTTTTGTCAAACAAAAAATGGATTTATTTTTGTGTGTATTCAAAAAATTTTCCGTGCGATATGCATACAAATTCGAAAAAAAATTTCCAATGCATTTTTGGAACACCCTAATGCACACTTGTCTGGTACTTGTACCAGAAATTGTGCACCATGTTGCGGCCATGGGGCTCTCCAGTTACTTGCCCTTCTCTCAAACCGCTGAAACGTCTGAGTGTGTGATGTTAGTAGGCTCCATTACAGGATTATTGCTTGCTATTTTTTTCTTCTAGTTGGAGCCACGCAGCGCCTAAGTTGCTTGTGTTTGTTTCCCCCCAAACACCCGACCAGTAGTCAGCAATGTCTGTCAATCGAGGTTCTTCTATGTCTCTTGTGATTTTGCTTTACGCTCAGTTCACGATAGAACCTTATTTCAGCTGTCTGAAAAATTCGCTTTTGCTATGTTTTTGCCAAACGGTTGAATATTTTTGTCTACTCGTTGGCATACGTAATCAAAACGATCCTTACAGAGCTAGCTTTTAGTGAAATTGTTCCTATTTTGTTTAATAATCAAAAACGAAAGTACAAAGCATTAACGCTCCGTCTTGACTGTATCTGTGTTCTCGCTGCGTGGTCCTGGACCCTTGCCGGAGAAGACGAGGCAGATACCCCGCTGCGAATAGAATGCTGCTTTCATTTATCTGAAACGTATGACACTTTCATTGTAATGGGATTAAGGCCGGTCACAAAAACTGAAATTATGAAAGCATGGTTTATTTCAATTGTAATTAACAGAACTAATCAATTTATATAATTGGAAAAATCTGCCCACAGCGCCGGCAGTCGGAATGCTTGAATGAAACTTTAACAGTAACATCTCTTCTAGATCCCACTTTTTTTACATCTTCATATTCTGAATTTTGTGCGTAATTAAGTATAGTAAAAGATTAAATTGCTCAAAGCTCTGTAGGCTTTGACGTAAACATTCTCATCGTGACACTCCCGCTTTGCGCTCGATTTTCAATAGACATACTTAAATTAATTTTTTTTTCTGAACTCCCTTACAATAAAAAGCTTCAATCTTTTCTGGGTACTTCCTCCCCTATCTCGCGTTTTCATGCTAAAAATAGACCTTTTAAAGTTGCCTTTCCGCCCCCACGAGACATTAGATAGGAGTAGTGGTTTGGTCAACATTATTTCTGTCAGCAGTCAAAGAGGTGCCTTCCCGACCGTCACGAGACTTTGAAAAGGGGAAGGGGTTTGTCCAACATTATTTCTCTTGCTAGTCACCGGGGCGCCTTCCCGTCCCCACGGCACATTAGAAAGGGGAAGGGGTTCGAAGAAAATTATTTCTGTGACCAGTCACGTGGGTGCATCCCCCCTCACAAGGCGTTGTAAATAAGTAAGGTTTTAAACAACACTTTTTGTGTCACTGGTAATAGGTAGCCTTCCCGCCGTTCTTGCATCAAGGAACGCAACAGACGAGGTTTCACTTTGACGAGAACCTCTAATCTATTTTTTTCAATTAATAAGTATCACAGAAGTTATAAATTATTATTGAAACTTTTCATGATTATTGAAAAATAATGCACCGATTCCGGTGCAATTATTTAAATTTGTTTCAAAAGTTTGTTGAGCAGTTTTTCTCTAAAGAAACACGACAAACAAGGTTTTAATTTGATGAGAACCTCGTATTTATCTTTTTTAAGATCCGTAAATGTCACAAAAATTTGAAACTATTCACACTTTTCATGATTTTCAAAATATAATTCACTACTTGCGGTGGCATGATTGTTTGGTTGAAAAGCAGTGTGTCTCACGGCGTGCTCTTTGGCAGTTTTGGTAAATTGTGAACTGTATTATAGAAAGTGATGCTGATAAGTGGGCTGTGGAGTATCCAGGAATTTGGATATCAGATCTTCATAATTAAATTTGAAAGAAAGCAATTTTGAGTGGAATATGAGTGCCTGTAACATTTCGAATGGGTTTCTAACCTCAAAATATGTGAAATATTTGGAGCACTATAGATTCTGTGAATGGATAATTTAGGACACGTTAATGCCGTTTGTTTCACTGTTTGTGTGTATCATTCATAAAATACATAGGTGTTAGTGTAAGGTTGTAGTAGCACACACATACGTAGCAAAAAGGAAGTGCCTGACGATCAGCTGTGAGTGTCTGTGAGGGACAGGAGTGAGCATAAGCTAACGTGTACACACACACCTACAACACAACTCCCGGCAAGTAAAGGTGGAAATTGTTAATGAACTTTTCTTCTTGTTAGTGAACTATAAAAATGGCTGATAATAGTCATAAAAATCTACTATCGGTGCAGTTAGATAAGTGTCACTATCAAAAATGTGTCGAGGGAAATGAAATTAGTCAACCACCAGATGTTTATAGATGTTGTGGCTGTCAAAAAACATACCACAAAGCTTGTGGATCTTAAATGAGGAAAAAAAATATGGAGAGCTTGTTGTTTGTTGCGGATCTCGTGCTGCTTCACTGGCTAATTCTACTTCGACGAACAATGATGAATTGGAGGTTGTGGACTTCGCATCACTAAAAGACATGCTTGACAAGAGATTAGATCGATTAGAGAATAAAATTGATACACGTGGTGGTGCCATGGATAAGGGATTCGAGGAATTAAAAATTCGTATAGATATAATTTAAAAGATCATGTAATTATGGATGAGAAGATAGCTGATATGGATAAGAGGCTCTCGACACTAGAGGAAAGAATGGACCATGTTGAAATCACATCTAACGAAAAGATTGCAGCCATCGAAATACAAGCAGGGGAAAACAGTTTCAATACACGTATGAAAGAAATGGAAGATAGAAATAGCAGAAAAAATAAATTAATAATATTTGGTGTACCTGAGATTGATGGGTAGGAAAAGGATCATGTCAACAAAAACAGTGAGTCTGAAAACCTTATCAAAATGGTGAGATGTGTAGATGTGAAGTTTAATATGGGAGGAAAAAATTTGTATAGAATTGGCAAATTCTTACAGAATCATATCAATCCAAGATCAATAAAATTAATATTGGAGAACGAGAGACAGGCGAAAGATCTGCACAAAAGAATATCAGTGGCTTTGAATCATAAGACGAAAAGAGAGATTCCACAAGGACTGAGATGCACTCCAGATCGGACAAGGATGCAGAAAGAGGAACTGCAAATTCTGTATCGGAAACTGACGGAACGAACGTTGCAAGAGGAACCAAATCTCTGAATTGCTTATCGTCAAGGAACGCCAATAATAATAAGCAATGCAGGCAGGAAGAAAACTCCGAAGGAGGACTAGATTACGATAGGAGAAAGAAGATAACTATATATTATTAGAATGTTAGGGGAAATAACACAAAGATTGAGGTGTACCCTAAAGAAATATTTGATAATAAATACATATGTTATAGAGATTATAGGGTGGGGAGAATTGGCGGGCGTACGCTGATTGCTGTAAATACAGAATAAAAATCAAAAGAAGTATCTTTAACAAGATTGAAAGGGCTCTGTCCAAATATTAATATCAATGCATCCAAAGTGTCATTTATTGACTGTATTAGAGATGACAATTCTGATAATAAAATAAATAGCCTCGGAGTACTTGCAAAAATTTAAAATATCTAGATTTAGTTTTCACAAAGACTAAATGTATAATAAACTCAACAAAAGACGCGATGGTTCAGGAGGATGGGCACCATCCTGCATTAACAATGGATTGTGAATGTAAAAAAGACATAATAATATTACCCGCAGACAAAGGTAACACAACAGTAATAATGAATAAAGAAGATTATAACTACAAAAGCATGGAGCTTCTAACTCACGATACATATAAAAAACTTAAAAAGGACCCCACAAAAATAATAGTCAGCAAAACCAAAACCCTTTTAAAAGACTCAAAACTTGACAGGGAAACCAACTTACAACCTAGCACGCTTTCTCGCCAAAGAACTGAATCCTTTCACAGGAAACTCTATCACACACGTCCAAAACTTTTTTGACATTATCAGAAAGATACAACAGATTCACATTGAACCCCAAGACATCCTAATGAGTTGCGACGTATTATCTCTCTGTACGAAAGTACCAATCTCTGATACAATCGATATTATTAAATCCTTTGCAAATTTCCCCTCCAATCTCATACCTTTGATAGAACACTGTCTCAATAATACCTACTTCTCTTTTAATAACCAATTCTACGAACAAACCTCAGGAGCAGCAATGGGATCTCCAATGTCACCTGTAATAGCCAACATCTTTATAAAAAATCTAGAAACTACAATCTTCAACCAATCCAAGCTTAAACCGGAATTTTTGTGCCGTTACGTTGAGGACACTTTTGTCATCTGGAAAACAGAAAACCCACCCATACAAACAGATACCTTCATGCCTCCTCCAACCATCTTAAAAGCAATCGGTCATCAACTCCCTTGTATACAGAGCTTTCTCCATAACAGATAAAGATAACTTACAAAAGGAATTACAAAAGATTAAACAAATTGTAATACAAAACGATTACACAAACAAAGAAATTGATAAAGCAATAAAAAAATACACTCAAAGAAGCAAATCAATACAACCTACCATGGTATACATACCATGCATACCAACTCTTAAATGTAAATCTTCTAACAATCAGTACCCTATCAGGTTTTCGAATGAACTAAATGATTATATAAAAACAAAACTCAGAAAGAAGATCAACAAGTCACCGTTTCCAATGTTTCCAAAGTAGTAAAAAGATTATCATGCAATAATTAAAAAAATTATCCATTACATGCAGAAAACTCAACAAAAGATGATCCACGAAAAATATGGAATATTACTGCAGATCTAAAAAATGAAACCAGAATTCCGGAGATTATGATAAATGAGGGCACTGAATTGTGTGAAGAAAATGAGATTGTTAGAGCGTTTGCGAAATTTTTTGAAAATGCACATAATTCGCCGGTTCAAGAGATGTGTATGAGAATGAACGACTTCTGTTTATAGCACGGCAAAGATTTTGATTTGTTTTACTCCTCCATTAGTAAATACAACGAAATAGCAACGAATTTTATATTAAATAAGAGAGAATGTGAGTAACTATTGAAAATGTATAGATGTCATTTGATTTGAAAGAAGACACACAGTATTTCCATTTTCAACCTTGAATTAGGCTTTAAAACCTCCTGTAATTGACTTTTAAAGCTGTTGGGCATTAATAAAGATAAATATGAATGTGAAATGTGAATATGTTTCAACAAATTTTTGGGCATTTTTTCTATCGACGAACGCAACAGGGAATCTTTTGCTTTGACAAGAACCTCTTACTTATTTAAAAAAAAATCAATAAATGTCACAGAAGTTAGAAATTATTGTCATTTTGCATGATTTTTAAAACCTCATGCACTTTTTGCGGTTTTTTAGTGAAACTTCTCCTCGTTTTCCGAAAATACTGCATCCCTTTCGGTTGCATAATGGGAATTTATGTTTGCAAACTTTTTTGGACGTTTTTTTGAACAAAGCATCGAACAGATAAGGCTACGCTTTGACGACAAACTGTCATCTATTTTTCTTAAATAAATAAATATCAGGGAAGTTAGGTATTACTTGAAGTTTTTATGCAATTCAAGAAATAATGCACTAATTGCGGTGGCATACTTGGAATTCCAAAGTTTTGTGGTAGCTTTTCAAGCAAAGCATCGAACAGAAAATGTTTCACTTTGATGACAAACTCTAATACATTTTCAAAAAATGTACAAATGTCAGCAAAGTTACCAATTAGTGAAACTTCTCCTCGCTTTCAGAAAATAGTGCATCACTTCCGGTCGCAGGATTTAAATTTATATTTCAAAAGCTTTCTGGCTATTTGTTCTATCGAGGAACGCAACCGACAAGGTTTTACTATGACGATAACCTCTTATCTATTTTTTAAAACTTAATAAGTGTCACTGAAAGTTTGAAATTATTTACACTTTTCATAATTTTCACAAAATAATGCACCACTAGCGTTGGCATGATATATGTTACAAACCTTTTTTGGGTAATTTTTCGCTTAAGGAACACTTTGTAGACGGTTCCGATTTGACGACAAATTTTTTTCTATTATTAAAAAATAACAAAATGTCACAGAATTTATTAAAGCTTTCAAATGTCCCTGGATTTTCAGAAAATAATGTACTAATTCCGGTTTTATGATAGAGGTTCCAGTCACCATAGCTTTTTCGGTAGCTTTTGACCAAAAGGTGTTAAGATGTTACGTTTGTTTTACTTTTTCTTAATTCTACAAAAGGGTGAATTTTTTCCAGTCGGACTGTTAACTAACAAGGTACTTTTTCCATGTTTATTTGAAACACTTTTCATTAGCTATTCGTATTGTACATATTGACCTGTGCTCGCTAAGTTTGAAGCAGTGAGATTTCACTGGAGAAGTTGATGCAAATAAGACCTGAATGAAAATTTGACTTATTTTCAAGCAAACACCACTGATGCGCAAAGGAATCAAGAAAAAAAGTTTGCTAGATTTCGCGAAGGTTAAGTTTTTTGTTAGTTTTGTTAGAAGCTATGTAGCATAAATTCTGAGAGAAATCGAAAAGGGTTAATTTTATTGTTAGAAAATGTGGTTTGTTACTTAAATCTTGGTCACGGATTTTCAATAAAGCAATTTTGCTGGGTTCCGCGAATTTTCAGCTTTTGGTTACTTTTGTTAAAAGTTATGTAACAAAAATTTTGAGAGAAAGGTTGTTTTGTTAGTTTGATTTTGGTAAAAAATGTTAGGGAGAAGGATTCAGAATTTCAAAAAGTTTTGGTGGATTGAACTTTGCGTTTTGCAATAAACAATGGAAGAGTGACAACTCGAACGGGAATTACCTAATGCGGAAGCTGAAGTGTGTTGCCCTCGGTGTCGCTAAAAAGCAAATACTATTATAACGCTTGGGACCAGGGGGGTGACTCGTCATACAAATGCGCTGTGTCAGTTTTGTAAAGGACAGCAGAAAATTAAACACTGGCGCCACTAGCGCGGCGCCCTACATTTGAATGAAAGCTAATTAGAATCATGGAAGATTTAGTATTTTTCGCAGTTTTTATAATACTTTGGACGTTTGTGGATAATTTAAAAACTTTGAGCTTGAATTAAGCAAGGATTAACTGTTTCTAGAATTTAAAAAATATCTAGGATTAAAAATAGACCTTACATACACTGGAAATGTCGGTTTTTAATTTTCAAGTAGAGTGGAATGGTAAAATATAAAGATTACGTCTTTAACGTTTAAAACAAATAAACTAAATGTTCTGAAATGATAATATAAAAAATAGTTTTTCTGTTTTTAATGACTTGAATGGTCCTAATCTATTATTACATTATAATAAAAATATACCAGAAATTATAAAAATCATAATTTTTAATATTAAGTATATTGTATTGATCGTGAAACGGCTGAAAAGATTATCAGTAGTAAAGTTATTAACTTTACTGTACATTTAGTCATTCATTTATTTAAAAATTGAATTAAAAGATGGAGATATAAATTAAATATGGAGTAAAGACAGTAGGAGGGTATATAGGAGTAATAAAAGCCAGGTTAATTTATTTAAATTATTTACAAATATACTACGAGAAAAGCATAGCAATTATTATGCACACAGAACATAATAATTTATTATATACAATTGAGCAAAGCTACGTTTTACAAAATTTCGCGACTTTCTTTTTCATAAAATTATGGTTTTTTTAAATTTTGTTTTCTTGTACTATTCTGACTACAAGAAAATCATTATTTGTGACGCGATCTGAAGAAAGACCGCTAAGCGGCCAAACGTAAATTTTAGGGAAGAAACAGGAGAAGTGGCGACGGGCCGATAGAACGACATAGAACGATAATGTTTACTTGCTTTTACTGAATAAATTATTAATGATGGAATTTTTTAACTATACCCTCTTAAAGAGCAAGTTCGAATCTACGTAAAACATTAAAAATCAGAGAATCTATTTTTGGCCGCTTAGGGGTCTTTCTTCATATCGCCTCACATTTGACAATTATAATTTACTTGGAATGGTAGCTTCTAATGTGTCCCCTAAGGGTTTACATTTTTCTTGTATCTCTTCCCTATTCCTTTACATACCCCCCCCCCACACACACACTTGGTGGTGGGAGGGGATCTACAGTTTAAGGTGGGTTCCGAACCACCAAGAGCAACAGCTTTAAGAACTTAGAGAACCTTTTTCTCTAGAAGTACCGGTCCCATGACTCTCCGGAGATAAACAACTCCCTTGCTAGGCAAGTGTTCACCGCATGGGCCGCCGAGGCTCTTCCAGAGTGCGAGGCGGAAATCGAACCCGCAAGCCGACAGAGTGGGTCTAAAGCCTACGCCTTAACCCCCACGACCATCGTCCCACTTATTATAATTTACTTTAATACTTGAATTTATTAATAAATTAATGTAATCGTACATAAATGTCGAAACTCAGCGATAATTCAAAACTGTCAGTAATGTTACTTCTACAATTTTCTTAAAGATAGTAAGGGTCTTAAAATATTTTTAAAATTTCAAAAACTGAGCAAACAATTCAATTATTTTAGGTTAAAGAACATCGGCGTGAACAAATCCTCATACTTACCGCTATAACCGTTCCATCCGGAGCTAAAACTTCATTTTTCAAAATTATTTGATCCTTTAAAAAGTGATTTACACACACTACATTTCCACTACATTTTCCACCCCCTGCTTGGGACACGCACAAGTGGTCGCTAAAGCTCGCTGCTCATTGGATGATTCGACCCAACTTTGAAGCTGTTTTGTGCCTAAGCTAAACTTCGTACAGCTTTTTGCTAGAGGACTTTTTTGTTTATTTTTTATTATGTTCTATTACTTACTTCCGGCCGTTTCATATGTGGTGGGACACCCTGTATTTATATTACAATTGAAAATATAACTATACGTTTTTTCTTCATTCTCCTAGGTATACATCTAACGGAGTTATGTTGAAAATTTTGTACCAATCGTTTGAATAGTGCCAGATGCAGGTCGACTGAATTACTAAGAATATCACATTTCCCTTTTTTTCTAAAATACTGCCAGAGATTGTAAGGAGATAATTAATTTTGAATTTATTTGAAATTTGGCACTCAAGAAATATCGATAGAAAATGGTGTTTGAAACGAAACTTTATAAACGACCAATAATCGTAGATTATGATGAGTATTATTCTTCCGCGCAAATGTAAATGTAAGCCGATAATTCACAGAGCGTGCGTATGGTCATTTGTTAACGACAACTCGTACCAAAATGTAGTTTAGATTCAACTGAAAATATTAATTTATTTTAACACCACGTTTCTCGTACCTAGAGGGATTCGCGGAGGTATGCAATAATTGTAAAAAGTGAGTTTTGATTTTGTAAAAAAGATGATACCTGATACATGATTAGTTAAATTAATAATGTGACAATCTATGGCGTTAAATGAAGAAAGTGGATATTCTGTTAGACGTGAATCTGTGGATAGAAATTGTGAACTTCAGAGGATGCCACATATAGTTGTTTCGCTGAACTTAAAGTGGGCTATCCTTACATTTGGTCACTTGTTGCTAATTCTCGGATTCTTCTTGATTTTCATCGTATAATTCCTAACTCTTCTAAACGATGCCACCACCATGTTCTCCTCATCTAATGACAATTTCATCACATCGCATCGTTAAGTATTATTTGTCTAATTTTTTCTTCTTTTTTTTTAATTCTCTTCCATGATCGAATTTTAAATGTCATTTATTTCGCTCATCGATAACTCGTCAATTCCGTCTCTTGTAAAGCGCAATTCACATAAACTATTTCGACCAATTGTTCTTAGTTGGATTTTAATAATATTGACACTTATGTATAATAATCTGAAATTCTCAGTTAGTGATTAATTATATTCTTTATGATTTACAATAGCAATTATGGTTTCGGCTCTAAGGCGTTAATGGACCGGATAAGCAATTTTTCAAAAATATCAATGCACTCGAACTTTCAGCGGGCAGTGCAGTGTAAAATGTTATCTTCGATATGTTGGCATATATTTGGGTATTGGTGATTGTAATATGTATGCACTCAAGGATTTCCATTGTTGCTGAAAATATTAACCGATTTTTATGAATCTTCACTTTTTTCTAATTATATAAGTAAATGAACTCAGCTAAATACAATTGAATTAAGCCATGCTTTCCTAATGTCAGTTTTTCTTACCCACCTTAACCTCATAACAATGAAAGGGCCATTTGTTCCGTGTAATTCGACTCGCTGCGGGGTATCTGTCTCCTCTCGTTTGACAAGAGTCGAAGAGCACGCTTTGGAAACGCAGAGACAGCTAACCGGTTACCCATTCTGATAAAGGGACCTAATCTTTGTCAATGTCTTTTTCTATCACGGAATTCATATTGTCTTGTGTAAAAAATTTACTGAGAATTGAAGCAGGTCTTATGTTACGCGACAAGTAGGTCGCATTGGAAGATTTCGCAATTAGGTGACTGTGTGCTATAAATTCGAATTTAGATTGTTTGACCCATTTGAGTGGGAGTTAAAAACTACCAGTCGCTGACCGCCTTTCCGGTGAATTGGATTCATATAAGCATAGTGTTGTCATGACCCTCCATGTGGCGTGCACTGACGATATTTGATACCAGAAACTTTAAATTTGCTAAGTGTATCGAGATGTGTCATAAATATACTGGAATTTACGGTTTCTGATCCATTTGACAGTGGGTTAAAGGCCCTTAGTCGGCGAACGTCGGTTCGAAGAATTTGGATCCATGTAGTGCAGCATTGCCACCGACCAAACGACTCAATGTGTTCCGCACGTATGATGTTTGCATCTACGGCACCTCCACGTGGTGACGGCGGGCAACGGGATTTTCTTGGCAATTGTTCCTGTATAAAAAATTGTATGCCGGCATGGCAGGCAAAAAAATAGTGTTTATTATGCAGGAATTTGAAACCACAGTATCGGGGGCTGGTTAGGGTGGGAAAGCGGGCCCACAGCATTCGTCATCCAGCGACCGTACCTCATTAGCAGTGGTTAATAACATAACTTCAGGGATAAGTTATATGAAGAGAAGATGCGCTGCTTGAACCCAGTTTATTAAGCATATTCGCATTCAAGTTCAAAGGACTGTGACAATGCATCAATATTGTTGTGTATAGTACCGAAACTGGTCGCTGATCAACCTCTCTAGTAATCACCCTAATTGGAGAGCTTCAAAAAGCCATCGCTCACCACAATTCACACAAAAACAGATAAACTGACTGATAATCCCATGGGAAGATCCATACTCCTTACCCTTATCATATCTACTACGCAAAGCCCTCTAATTGCTAGTTCATAACTAAACATAAATATAAATATAAAAATATAAATAAATAAACATAAATATATAAAAATAATAAATTGATTAAGCAAATACTTCGTTAACTTCTATTACTCATTACCTCAGTCTAAATTAAAAGTTGACAAATAGTTGGAAATTGCAACGGCGTAGCATTATTCTAAGAGAAGATAGTTATAAACAAAAGTATATACTGTTTAAACGTAAATATATACTTTTTAATATATGTGACGCGATCTGAAGAAAGACCCCTAAGCGGCCAAACGTAAATTTTAGAGAAGAAGCAGGAGAAGTAGCGACGGGCCGATAGAACGACATAGAACGACAATGTTTACACGCTTGTACTGAATAAGTTATTAATGATGGAATTTTTTTAACTATACCATCTTAAAGAGCATGTTCGAATCTACGTAAAACATTAAAAATCAGAGAATCGATTTTTGGC
>CAKNYM010042157.1:17759-36211 GCA_932195095.1 Andricus curvator | reverse complement strand
TTAAAAACAGTTCAATTTTCGCGCCAAATTAATCGTGAACTGTTACAATTTTGAGTTTTCACTGCCCTCTAGGAGATTCTATTCTAACTGTTGCATACCTCAAAATTATCGACAGAGCGCGCCTAGTCTTAATATTTGGACTTTTCATAGCAATGTTCATTCACTGGGGGGTGTTCATTCACTGGTCATGTCACCCTAGTAGATATTATAACCAAAGAAGGTTGACTTTTGAACAAAAATGTTCAATTTGCAACGAAATAATGTAATTCTTAATTAACAATATAACCGTTAGGAGGAAGCAACTAAAATAAAAGAAATAGAAATACAAGGCAAATCAATTATTAATAAGAATTTATTGTATTTTATTGAATTGTATTTATATTGAATTTTATTGTATATTATTTTTCATATTATCAAATTATGTCAGGGTGGTCGCAAACTTCATTTTCAAAATTCCCTAACTTTTCCCTGACTAATTTTTCATTTCCCCTGATTAATATTCAAAGTCCAGAATGTTAATCTCGTAACATTTTTAACGTACAATTTTTTATACACGGAATAAAAGATTTTCAAATTAAAATAAAAAAGTGTATAACTTATTATTCACGACAGTTATTTAAAGTGCTTCTAATAGAAATTCCATAACTTTTGCAAGATTTTTTTCAAAATCCCTGACTTTTCTTGACCAATTAATTCCCTGCCTTTCGAATGTTTTCGATTGTAGATCCGAGATTTTTCACCGAGATGAAATGAACGACCTACCTATTCTTAAAAAGTTGTGTTTTTCTATTTTCAAACCAAGCAAAGAATCAGAAGTCAAATGAAAAATGGCGGAATTATGAATTGTTACCAATGACGGTTCAGCAGAGAACAAGTATAAGATCTTTCTTTCTTTAAAACTTAAAGGACACTCCTCAAAATAATTCCGTAAAGGACACATGGGGTTTCACTGACCCCACCGACTTAACATAGCTGGTAGATCAGAAGTAAACTCAGGGAGTCTACTCATAACCAGGGGAAAAATTCCATGACAATTGAGCTGCCGAATCGAATAAGGGCACATAAAATTATTTCGCCGGGAGTGGGAAGTACGCTGGAGACTTTCAAAAACATTTTCCAATTTTGATTTCGAAGACTATATCTAGTTGTAGAATTTCATTGCGCATCTTTTTTCTGTAGGCAAAAAGATGTAGCTTTTTTAGTTTCTTAATTAAAACTTTCTTAATTTTATTTGTCCAGCGTTTCGTTCCCTTATGAAAAAGAAGCATTGGTAAGTATAGGACCCAGTACTTTTTTCGTAAAAAAGTATTGAATTCTCAATACTTATTCGCAAAATAAGTATTAGATCCAATACTCACCAATACTTATATTTCATAAGGGTTTATCGAGCGATTTTTGAGCAACGAAAAACTTCCAGCGAGAAAGTTGTTAGCTACAGTAGAAAAAAGTTTTCTGTAAATTTTCAACCTAATCGGATTGATATTCAAGAAATTATTAATGTTTGAAGTCGCTAGCGGCTAGTCGTGTCGCGCGCAGACTGTAGTGAGAGTCCCAGCTGCAATTCTTAGTAGTCTTAATACAGTTCACCGGCGCCAAAGATGAAAACCAATCAAGTAATCAGGTAATATCAAAGTATTATGAATGAATGAATAAATAAATAATATTGCACATTGTAGAATTTATTCATTTAATATTATGTACAGTAGAATGTTTATATTTTTGAGACAAACTGTTCAATTCCGCGAATATTTCAATGCTTCAAATTCGTGGAAGTAAAAAAGTGAAAGATCGAGAATACACGGAGAAAAAAACCACACTGTTATAGTAGGCTGAGCTCTTAATATTACAGCATGGAACTTCATGTGCGAAATTGGTATGAATTTCTACCAATATTGGCATCAGGTTAGACATTTTTAGCATTAAATGTCCTATACCATAAAAGAATCAAGCGCATGCCGTTATTGCTGGAGTCACATGCCCTTAGAGCAGTTGTGCCTTGCGAAAATAGCTCGAACTTCGCCTTGCTACGGTTGTAAGAAAACTCATCCTATTAGAGTATGAGTACTCTTACAAAAGAGATATTAGGCCACGCCTACCGGCGCTTGCGCGTGACCTAATATCTCGTTTGTAAGAGTACTCATACTCTAATAGGATGAGTTTTCTTACAACCGTAGCAAGGCGAAGTTCGAGCTATTTTCGCAAGGGATAACGGCTTTAAAAGCATGAAGCTTTGTACTTTTTTAGGATAAAGGGATTCCTGCTTAAAATGAATGAATTTTGTACCAAGATAGCAAGAATGAAACCTACGACAAAAGCATGACTAGTGCTCTTACTATTATAGGCATATTTTTTTCTCCGTGTAGTATAATATATTACGTGGCAAGGGGCGAAAACGAGCGAATGCAAACGAGCATGAAGTTGACTACACGAGGGGGCGTAGCCCCTGAGTGCAACCAACATGCGAGTTGGCTTGCGCGAGATTTCAGCCCCATGCCGCGTATGCTATTTTTCACAAAAAGAACGTCTAAAATTCTAGGGTTTGTAAAGTAGTTTCGTACCCGCTTACCTGCATACCCCCACTTTCGCCCCGCTTCATAGGATACGAAAGCCGCCATTTTCGATGTTCGTATTGTGAAAAGTGCATTTGTTTTTCGTTCATGTTGTAATAGATCGTTCGTATTTCTCTAATTTTGAAAGAAAAATGTTACTGGATTCTTAACAAAAGTGTTGTGATATGATGTTAACTATTACATGCTTTTGTTAACTTTGTCTCAAAAATAGAACGATTATATTGTACAGAATATGAAACAAATACATTATGCAATATTCTTTATTCCTTCATAAGGGGTTGTCCACAAATCTCGTGGCGCTAAAAAATAGTCAAAATTTACCCAACCCTTTCCCTCGTGATAGACCGTGACGATCTGAAGAGCCCCCCCCCCCCGGTGGGGAACGTGTGACGAATTGTCGACCCCTCCCTCCGGTCCTATTGGGAAGGAAAAAAACTTTTCATTTGAATATTATTATTGACTAGAATTATTATACGCGCGCTACAGCGCGCAGGAAACATTGCATTGCCAATTAGTCGTATATAAATATAAAAAAGGTTACTATGTTTCAAATTTTTTAGTTGTACAGTTTAACCACTTCAAAAAATAATAATAATTTGAGAGGCATGATTTTAGTTTTCAAGCAAAATGTTTTTTATTTTTTCACTGATTAGTGTGGAAAAGGTCATGGAAAATTAAAAAAGCTACCTCAAAAATATTCAGTTTTTAACGTTTATGCATTCATTTTAATTCTTTGAAACTTTTTCAAACCCTTTTGAATTCATCTAAATGGCCTGTATTATCTGAATTCCTTGAATTCGTAGAATTTCCTAAATTCTTAGAACTCCCTGAATTCATACCGAGGAATTCAGAACAATTGAAGGATTTCAAGAAATTCTATGAATTCAGGGAATTCAGAAGATTTGAAGGAATTCATATCATTTAGAGAATTCAAAGAATTTTAGGAATTCAAAATATTCAGGATATTAAAGTATTACACGGAATTCAGAGAATTCAAGAGCAATTAGGAAATTTAAGGAATTTAGAGAATTCATCCTATTTAAGGAATTCAAAGGATTTTGAGAATTCAAGGAATCTAAGGAATTCTGGAAATTCAGAGATTTTCATGAATTCAGAGAATACAAAGAATTTAGTATATTCAACAAATTCAGGATAATCAGAGAAATCAGGGTTCAGAGAATTCAAGCAATTTCGAATATTCAAGGATTTCAGGGAATGTAGTGAATTTAAAGATTTCAGGAAATGCAAGGAATTCTGAAAATTTAAGGAATTCTGAGGATTTAAGAAATTCAGAGATTTTCACGCATTCAGAGAATACAATGAATTCAGAGACTTTCAGGAAATCGGGGAATCTGTTAAATTTTCATTGCCTAAATATAAAACTCTTAATTAAAAAAAAAGAAATGCATATTTTTTTATTTCAAGTTTTCAAAGCTGTAAATGTTTAGTTTGAAAGGCTTGAAATCTGATATTGTACCATTTTATAGTATTTCAAAAAATCATTTAAATTGGTAAGCCTAAGAATGTAAATTTCTCAATTCTTATAACCTCCAAGACTTTACAAGTTACAAATTTTAAGTACTCCTCATTTACAGGTTATTTAATATCAATGACTTTAAATTGAGCTTTATTCAATTATTATTTTATCTTTCTATACTTCAAATTCAGTTAAATTTTCAATTAAAAAACTTAATTATCAACCAAGATAAAAAAGAATTTTCAACAAAATAGTTAAATTTTTAAATAATATGATGACTCTTCAACCGAATAGTTGAGTTTCAAACAAAATACATGAATTTTCAACTAAAGTACATGAATTCTGAACCAAAGATAGCATATTTTATATTTTGGATGTTATGGTTTTGACCAGATAAATTGTATTAAATAATTTGATGTTGAATGTTTTTTTTTCTACTGGTCTAAAATCAATATTTTGAATATTGATTTTTATTTCTACATTGTGAAAAAATTGCTCTCAAGCTCCGCTGGGATCCGAATCCAGGTCATCCAGAACCAGACCGGCAATCTGGATGACTGGATGACCCACTGATCACATGGCCTTAAAAAATTGATTTTCAACAAAAAAAAAACGAATTTTTAACAAAATAATTAGAGTTTCAGCTGGAATAATCAAAAGAACAGTAAAAAAGATTAATTTTTAACAACAAAAAAAGAATTTTCAAAAGATAGTTAAACTTTTAACCAAACAGATGAATTCCCAATTAAATGATGAAACTCTAACAGCAACAAAATCACAAAGTAGTTCAACTTTCAACCAAGTAGTTGAATATTTAACCGAAAAAGATGTATTCTCAACGACAAATGTTGAATTCAACCAAAAACTACGAACTGTCAGCTAAGACAGATTTTTCAGTCGAGAGAGAGAAAAAATTTCAATCAAACTGTTGAATTTTGAACGAGATTTTGAAGCAAAATAATGAATTTTGAACAAAACAGACGAGTTTTCAAGAAAATATTTGAATTTTCAATTAAAAATATAAATTTTCAATCATAAAATAGAATAGTTGAATTTTAAGTTTAAAAAATTAATTTTCATACGAAAAAAAAATTAATTTCCATCAAAATAAATAATTTGATCCTAATTGTTTTTTTTCTACTAGTCTAAAATTAATATGTTTTTTTATATTAATTTTAATTTTCAAATTGTGAAAAAATTGCTCTCAAGCTCCGCTTGGATCCGAACCCAGGTCTTTCAGGTTGCCGGTCTGATATTCTTACCCACTAAGCTACGGAGTGCCGAGATCTATTTCTTCACAACCCCTGAAGGTGAATTCCGACGTAATTCTTTATACTTGTAAGATTAATTTGTCAAACATTCGAATGTATTATATTTTTTGATGTTATGGTTTTGGCCAGATAATATGATTAAATAATTTGATGCTAATTTTTTTTTTGTCTACTGGTCTAAAATCAATATATTTTTAATTTATTAATTAATTTTTCAATTAATTAATTTAAGATTGAGAGCAATTTTTTCACAATTTAGAAATTTCCAAAGCCTCAGTGATAGTTTAGCTATTCAGAAAAAATACTTGAAAAAAAACGTAGACAATCGGAAAACAAATCAGAAAATCCGTGCGGTCACAGTGACCCCAAGTGTCCTTGAAGGGCTCAGGGAATCAAAATTCCAGGAACATGAACAAAATTCAAGGATTTTTCTAGGTTTGCAAGGATATGAAGGACGCTAGACACCCTGTATCATATTTGATCAATTATAATTAAAAATTATTTTTAACTTGTGTAAAGTGGAAATATCTGATTTTTCTATCAAATCATCAAAATGCAGTATTATTCCGGGGAAATTAGCTCGAAAAAGGTCGATTTCCAGAAAAAAAAGGTAAAGTTTTTTTTTCTCTACAATCATGTCCCTGAAGGCATTAGAAATGAATACCAAAAAAGTTCCCCATCGGATCGGCGCCGCATACACCCCTAGCCTCGAAAAACAGCCCTTATACGGGTAGTAGCGCTAGTTTTTGGCTATTATATACGAAAGGGTGCGTCGGAAGACAAAAATGAATAGCGGTGAAAATATTTATAATAAAATTTTCAATAAAAAAGGTTCCATACACTTTTGCTGTACAGGCCATAGTTGATGCGTAATCAGCTCCAGGAGTGGGGGGGGGGGGGTGTTTTGGCGTATGGTGCGAAACGTACTCGCGCGCTTAGTTTTCGGCCCATAACTCATAAACGGGTAGTTTTTGGACAAAAATGCATAGAAGAAAATGTGTAGAGCAAAAAATTTCCTTTTGGGACCAATACATTTTTTTGCAGTTTATCAATTTGGAAAGTCATAATTAATTTTTTTTTAGGTGCACGTACAAGCACTGGGATCTCATTCCCACCTGTTCACACGTACAGTCTAATCTAAATTTCTTCGATAGCTTGCTTGCGTCCATACGCGTGATATTATTATTTGAATTAATCATTGCATGGGTTAACACAATAAAACACTGCAAGTCCATTAAAACACTAGAGTATATTCTTGCAAAAGCAAATAATACATTATTCTAACACAAATTATTATAAAGTCTCTGTTCACAATTTCACGTGTACTCAAGTTCAAATCGACTAGTTAGCCGCTCGAGAGCTTGTCGGAAACTGACACGCAAAGCCCATCTGACCTGGGTCTAGGTCTAGGGTCACTGCCACCTATCTTCCAAATTCCTCAATTCGCTACGCGACATGCCGCCCGCCTTGAACGAATCTCGTTCAATTAGAATTATCGACAATTTCGATAGGAAGAGGTGACACCCTTTTTACTCCTCTCTTACATAGTCCCTTTTCAGTCTTGATAGTTATTACGCGTACAATTCCATCATCGCCGCAATGAGTCTCCAGAACTCTACCTAAAGCCCAACGCAAAGGTGGTTGGTTTTCGTCCTTTAAAACTACTAAAGATCCTAATTTAATTAAATCAGGTTGGCCTGTATGCCATTTACTTCTAACATTCAGTTCAGTCAAATATTCACAGTGCCAACGTTTCCACAGATCTTGTCTAAGCTTTTGCAAATGCTGCCACGATGATAATCTATTTAATTTAATTTTTGAGAAATCAGGTGCAGGAACGCTCATGAATGGTTGGCCTATTAAGAAATGCCCTGGAGTTAAGACTTCAAAATCGTTCGGATCTGATGACATAGGAGTCAGCGGCCTAGAATTTAAAATCGCTTCGATCTCGCTCAAATAGGTGGACAATTCTTCATAGGTAAACAAAGTATCACGCAGAGTTCGCTTCATGTGATGTTTTAGGGACTTCACAGCCGCCTCCCAGATTCCTCCAAAATGAGGAGTTCTTGGTGGTGAAAAATGCCATTCTATGCCTTCATTACTTAGGAATTTTGTAGTTTTTTCATTAAGTTCTTTCGATCGAAGGAGACTGTGAAGTTCCTTCATCTCGTTGTTTGCACCCACAAAATTCGTGCCGTTGTCTGAGTACATGGCTCTAGCTTTACCTCTCCGAGCAAAAAATCGTCTTAAGCAGCCTAAGAAAGCTTCAGAGGTTAACTCTCCTACCAATTCTAAATGAACCGCTTTCACTGACAAACATATGAAAACAGCTGCATATACCTTGATTTTATTTCTATTTCTGTGTACTTTCTCCTTTATAAAAAACGGTCCGCAAAAATCAACTCCCGTATTTTCAAAAGGTCTTGTCGCAGCGAGGCGCACCTTTGGTAAGTTACCCATCAAATAGGATACCTCCTTTGGTTTAGCTCGGAAACATCTCACACATGCATGTAGCATTTTTCTAACCGCGACTCTACCATCAATTATCCAATATTTCTCCCGTATCGCGTATAAAGTACCGTTGATTCCTGCGTGAAACAATTTTTCGTGATACTCCCTAATCACGAGATCTGTAATCGGATGAATTTTTGGCAATATTATCGGATGCTTTTTATCAAACCCTACATCGGCATTTTTGATTCTGCCCCCTACGCGTAGAAATCCTCCTTCCAATGTGGGACATAATTTTTTTATCTTTGACCTAGATGTTATCTCTTCATTCTTCGACAGCTTTTCAATCTCCTCGTCGAATTCTTCTCGCTGGACCAGAGAGATGACTCTTTCCCGGGCTCGACGCAATTCCTCTGCCGATAGGAGGCCTGCCATATTGACAGGATTACGCAAATTGTTCAATATTCGAAGACAATAAGCCACGAATCTTATCAGATTAGTCAACGTTGAATATCGTTCCCAGAGATCAGATCGCTCTCTCGTCTTGGCTACTAAAACTACCACTGGCTTGGTTTCAGTGTCATTCCTAGTTTCGAATTCTCCGCTTGGCCAGTTCTCTTCGCTCTGCGTCAACCAATCAGGTCCTCTTTTCCACATCTCGTTGGTCAGGAATTGTTTAGGAAGTTGCCCCCTGGATATGAAATCAGCTGGGTTCTCCTTGGTTGGAACATGAAACCAGTCTTCCACTCTTGTTAACTCCTGAATTGTTGAAACTCTATTTGCTTCGAATACTTCTCGATGACGAGGAAAGGATCTAATCCATCCCAGCACGATCGTTGAATCTGTCCAGAGTCGTGTTGCATCTATTTTCAATTTTATTGCTGTCGATACTGTTTTGTAAAGTTTAGCTAACAAAACTGCGCCGCATAACTCGAGTCTCGGCAACGTCACAAACTTAATTGGAGCTACTCTTGACTTCGCGCAAACCAGAATAGATCGACATTCTCCATTTGCTGTCACTCTCAGATATAAACACGCCCCATATGCTATCGTGCTGGCATCTGAAAATCCATGTAATTGAATATTTGTTGCACCTGGAGTCCTTACTAGTCTGTTTATGCTCCAATACCTGAGCGACGCTAGCTGTGACTGATAACAGTTCCATGCTGTTTCTAACTCTTCAGGGACCGGATCGTCCCAATTTAGTTTAAGTTTCCACAGTTCTTGTAGCTGCATTTTAGCGAGAATAACTACGGGTGCTAAAAGACCTAACGGATCGTAAAGCTGAGCCACCTGGGATAGAACGGTGCGTTTCGAAACAGTCTGGCATTTGATGCTATTCACTTCGTAAGATAAAATATCTTCCTTCGACTTCCAGCATACTCCTAACGTTCGAGTCGTTTTTTCAGGGTCCAATTTCACCTTCGCATCCTTGCTTGAACCCTCTAAGTCTTCCACTACTCTCGGATTATTTGATATCCATTTATGAAGATTGAGTCCGCCCTTTTTCGTCATTTCGATTATTTCATTTCTCAAACTTATCGCTTTCTCCAGACTTTCAGCGCCGGTTAAAAGGTCGTCCATATAACAGTCATTTCGCAAAGCTTCCGCTGCTGATGGAAAGGATGAATCTTCATCTACAGTTAATTGTTTCAAGCATCTCATAGCACCACCTACCTGTAAGGCAGAGTTTTTGGTGCGTTTTTTTATTGTGGTTTACAAACGAAAGATTAAATTCTTTCAAAAATATAATTTAACATTCCATAGTTAAATATATAACAATTCAAAAATCGCTTTTGTAAGTTTTATTATAAAAATCATTATTTCTGTTAGAGATTGCTTTACTCAGCCCTTGAACTCTTATATTTAAAAATATATCACATGAAAATTGAAAGTTGGAGTGCCGATAAGAGGCTAGACTCGCGCTACGCTAGACCACTTCAGATTTTTTACGAGGGTCCAGACCCATCCGCGGGTGGGAATGGCTTGTACGTGGTGAACTCGTTTTTAGGGGTCCCAAACATCCTCAACTGACGGGATAAACTCTTCTTCGCATACGGAACCCCATAAATACTACACCCTGTAGATTCAAGAAAGGGACCCTCTCTATGCACTTGTTCTACAGAGTAAGCAGTAATGATGCTTAAGTAGTATGAGGCAGTTCTGTTTCGAAATTCATCATGGCTTCAACAAGTAAATGTTTTATATGCGAAAAAAGTTTGAGTGTAGGTGAGACAGTCGAATTAAAAAGTGGAATTGACAATCTTAGACGAGTGAGTGAAATTCGCAAAGATGGATACCTGAACTTATTATGAAGAATTGTTCAGGCTGCTATAACACAGTTTGATTATATTAAGTCTGTTGTAGTCGGACAAGATGTCGATCTTCTTGTTTTAATAACTGCTCTCTCTCTCCAGCGGATAAAGATATATTCTTGTTAAAAGAAGGTTAAGGAAATGTTAAATCTCGACTTCATAGTTCACAACGCTTGCAACATTGTGGTTTCTTGAAAAATTTCAAGGAATCAGTTCTATTTGCCCATGCATTCAGCGGGTGTGATACTACGTCCTCTTTCTTTGGGTACGGAAAACTAAAAACGACTACTTTGCTCAGGAAGGATATACTCTTGACAAAACTTGAAGATATTGTGACGATTTGCAACAACCCTGTTTCCACTCATTGTGTAAGACCCCATCCTCTGAAATTAATATGAATAATTATAGATTTGTTTCTCTTAACAAATCTGTGAATCAGTCCAGTCATGCTGTCCTTTTATATGGACTTCCGCCTCCTTGTGCCACTGCTCGTCAACACTCTTATCGTGCTTTTCATCGAATTCAAATGTGAGGAGGGATAGAACTTGACCCAGAAGAGTGAGGTTGGAAAAAAATAGTACACCAGAGTCTCGCTATTTGAACGCGCGATCGCACGCGTTATATGAATTCCTAGAATTGCTGGTCCCCGCAGTTTCTCAGGGGGCAGAGCGAGAGTAGCGAGAGTAGATTGCGCAATATTTTCAGGCAACCCCCGAGATTGTTCATCTACCGAGACTCTGGTGTAACAGCTTATCACCCGTTTACACAACAGAAGCGTCAGCTTCAGCAAGCTTGATGAATTTGATTGTTTGCTCATGCAAAATGGGGTGTGGAAAGCGATGTAGATGCGCAAAAGCTGGTCTACGATGTTCAGGCATGTGCCTCAATTGCCAAGGTCAAGGTTGTCTTAATGCAGAAGAAGAAATAACTGATGACGAAGAAGATATAATTGAAGATTAGGCACATTATTATGAGTGAAATATTCATTCACAAAGTCAAAACTTTCAAAATAAGCCCATGATACAATATGCAACTGGCACTAACAATGTCTAAAATTTTATCAACAAAAGAAGATAATTTTTATTCCGAGTAATATTATTAACCAATGATCAGTGGAATAGGCCTATAGGGGAGACCACAATAATAAAAACGCACTAAGAACTCTACCTCAGGGGTGGTGTGGAAATGAGATCCCAGTGCTTGTACGTGCATTTAATTAATAATGACTTTCCAAATTGATGTAATCCAAAAAGATGTATTGGTCCTAAAAGGAAATTTTCTGCTCTACAAATTTTCTTCTATGCATTTGTGTCCAAAATCTACCCGTTTATGAGTTATGGGCCGAAAACTAAGCGCGCGAGTACGTTTCGCACCATACGCCAAAACATCCCCCCCACTCCTGGAGCTGATTACGCATCACCTATGGCCTGTACAGCAAAAGTGTATGAAACCTTTTTTATTGCAAATTTAATTATAAATATTTTCACCCCTACTCATTTTTGTCCTCCGACGCACCCTTTCGTATATAATAGCCAAAAACCAGCGCTACCACCCGTCTAAGGGATGTTTTTCGAGGCTAGGGGTGTATGCGGCGCCGATCCGATGGGGAACTTTTTTGGTATTCATTTCTCATGCCGTCAGAAATATGATCATGAAGAAAAAAAAAACTTTACCTTTTTTTTCTGGAAAAAAGTCTAATTTCCCCGGACTATATATGAAATTAAATATATATAATCTTTCAAAGTTGATTTCACATACCAAGAGCATGTGACAGACATAAATACCTACATTACCGACCTCACTTTTTCAATTTTCCGAATTTTTTTTTCAATCTAAGAACTTTTTTATAAATAAAATATCAGGCTGAAACTTTGGAAAATGTATGAGAAGATAATAAACTAAATTTACGTACTTTATTCGAGGAGGAATTTCGCAAAAATTTATTTTCGAAGAAATTAAAACTGGGTACATTTTTTGAACCTAAGAACTTTTTTTATAAGTGAAATATCGGCTTCAAACTATGAGAAATGCAAGAGCCGACAGTAAAGTACGTTTATGTATAGCATTTGAGTAAAAAAGATGCAAAAAGAAAAATTCTAACTGAATATCAACTCCGGTTGCCAGTTCGGTCGGTATTCGCGATGGGCACGAAAATGCGAAGTGTGGCGGCCACTAAACGAGGCTCTATCAGCTGGCTCGTCTACACCTGAAATGTAGATTCCACGCTGTCAAAGATTGATGATGCGGTGTCCTTACAATAATATTTTTTTTAATCAATTGAATGTTTATAGTCGCATCGACTGCCGGGATCCTTAACGGCTGTACTATAGGGTTAATTATAAACTTTAGGGTAACTGTGGGGTAGTATACCAAGGGACAGAAGCGAAAGCTTTCTGAAAACACATCCAGCGTCGCTTCCCGCTTCGGGAATCGATCCCGCGCCATCGTGGCTGCCAAGGCTGCAGTGTTGGAACATGAGACAAGCACGATACCATCTGAGCCACGATGACTCCCTTTACAATATTATTGTTTTAAAGTTGTGTCCAACATGAAAGTTGAGTGAAATATGTTGTTTCAATGTTGAATTATGTAAGTATTGAAATCCTTATTGGCCTCGTGGAGTGGTCACCACACTTCGAATTTTCGTGCCCATCGCGAATACCGACTACCGCAACCGGAGTTGACATTCAGTTCGAATTTTTCTTTTTGCATCTTTTCTACTCAAATGATGCACATAAACTTACTTGACTGTCGGCTCTTGCATTTCTCAAAGTTTGAAGCCGATATTTCACTTATAAAGAAAGTTCTTAGGTTCAAAAAATGCACCCAGTTTTAATTTCTTCGAAAATAATTTTTTGCGAAATTCCTCCTCGAATAAAGTACGTTAACTTAATTTATTGTTTTCTCATACATTTTCCAAAGTTTCAGCTCGGTATTTTATTTACAAAAAAAGTTCTTAGATTAAAAAAAAAAATGGAGAAAATTGAAAAAGTGAGGTCGGTTATGTAGGTATTTATGTTTGTCACATGCTCTTAAATGTTAAATATTGAATGTATATTAAAGTTGCAAAAATTTTTCAGTGTTCTTGAAATAATTCAACCTTCAACATGGCGTCTGGTCTACTAAAGTTTGCTATGATGGGTCTTGGAGGCGGTGGAGGCTCAAATCTATCTGGGCTTATGAACATGGCGCCTCAAACTCCACCCAGTCAACCCTCCTATCCAGCCTATCCACCCCCCTATCCATACTATTCACCCTATCCGTACTATCCACCATATCCACCATATCCACAAAAAAAACAAACAAAAAAACAAAAAAAGAAAAAGAAAAAGAAAAAGAAAAAGAAAGCAAAGAAAAAAGGCTAGTCTGGTTCATATATGGCGCTTGTCAGCTTCCCATAACCTAAAAATTTCTAAGTGAAAATCAGCCAAATTTATTTAACATTTTCGAAAAATTGTCAGGGTATCTGAAATTACCATAAATAAAAAAATTACATTATAAAAATAATTTTATTTTCCTCAATGTATTGACAATCTAGTCCGGCCCAGATCTGGCGCTGGTCAGCCGTCAAGAACATACACATTCTTAAGTGTCAGTCATTAAGCTTTTCTCAGTTCGTGTCAGAAGAATTAACAGGATATTTAAAAAGATTAAAAAATATATATACTCGTGTATATTCAAAACTATTATTTTTTGCAGCTACATCAAGTTTTCGGTATTTCGTAATATTCTTTTGGATTTTTTTCCTTGCTATAAAAAAAACTTATCGGAATAATATTCTTATATATTTAAATAAATTTTATTAAAATATGAGATGCACTATTTACAAATAATATTTCAAGTAATTATAGTCTTTCTAGTGAATGAGATATTTTCTTTTGTAATTAGGACAGAATTCTATTATTCTGTATTCTAGTGGTAGCACGCGGTTTATACACTTAGCCGTTTAGGATTCGATTCTTGGTATATTATTTATTCAGTTATTATTGATGAATTTTTCTGTGACTGGAGTGATAGTGGTTGATTAGACCATCTTATTCGTCGACCTTACAAGAGTGTTGCAGTGCTATCGATAGCGCATATGTAGGCGACAGAGGCTTTCCCCACTCCACCACCACAGACCACGTCGATCCTTCTCCCATAATCAGTCACCATAATCAACAACAAAATAATAATGCAGTGCCTTGGAAATTCAATAGCAAATAGTACAGCTCTCATTCTGCATTTGATGTAAATTTCAGCTCGTAGGATGAAAATTGCAGTAGCAGTAATTTTTGAAGAAATAAAATTATCTCTCCCCCCCCCCCACTTTCGCAACAACAAAATTTTTTTTTCCAATTGTTAGAAAAATAGCACTTATCAAATGAATTTCATCCCGATTCCATTGAGTGAAAATTGACAAAGTTATTAACCCTCTGAAGACCAGCATTTTCTGGAGACCTCTTCCGTAACAGCTGGGTGCGCAGGCACCCACGAAATTCAATCATCTTTTAAATATGTTTAAAGTGCATTTTTTTATATAAAAAGGAGTGAAATGAAATCGGAAGAATGTCTAGAAGAATATTAGACCAATTCCAAAACGATATCTTTATTTGTTTAAATTTTGTGCAAACAAATGTAAACAAAAATTCGAAAAAATTGCAAAAATGACTTTTTTCGGTTTTTTAATGTTATTTCTTTTGTTTTTTATGTAATTGAAAAAAATCAGTGGGTTTAATAATCTGTAGACTTTGCACTATAAAACTGTTTAAGTAGTTTTTCTATTTAAAAAAAAAAATATATTTATCTCACCAAGTGATGGTGCACTTTTTGCCAAATCTGAATACTTACATTTTTGGCTGTTAGTTTTTTTTTAATTGCTCTTTTTCAACAAACGATGAGTGTAAATTAAAGCTTAAAGTGTCAGCTATCTAACCCAAATGCAAAAAAAATTATTGTTCACTAACAATTGTTTAAATAAACAAAGAAGGTAAAAAAATGTGATAAATGCTTATTTCTGAAAGTCTTTTGCATTTATTGGTATAAAATTGAGTAAAGTTGAGGGTATACATCTTATAAAGTAAATTATACAAAAATTAATAATAAAAAATACTAAAAATTTATCCTAATTACTCATCTGAGCAATTTATGCACACTGCGCGACGGTGTTGCTTGCAAATTGGGACACAAGTTCGGGCACGTAAGCTAGGCCTACCACGAGAGCGTCCTGTAAAATTGTGCACAGTATTAGAAAGGTCGAGGCAGAAAAGTAATATAAATAATGTATTATAGCAAATATATAACAAAAAGTTGAAAAAATTGCAGATCATAAAGTTTCTATGTAATTTCCTCAAAATGTATATTTATTTTATTGTAATTCTGATTTGCCTACAGATAAGGTGTTTTCACATTTTTCAACTTTTTTGTTACAACTTCAAGTTCTTGCTATTCGATAAGAAATTGTTTACGCTTTATATTCAATAAACTGTTGTATTACGGTGAAAAAATAGCATCAAAATGAGCCCAAGAACATTGAAAAATGTTGCTTATTTCGAAAGTTATTGAACATTAAAGAAAACATTGAAATTTATACGATTTCTACAATATCTAATTAAAAAATAGAAAAATTGGCTTCATGCTGGGCTCATTTTATAAAGAACTTCGTGAGCAATGAGCAGAGAATTTTTTCAGTCAGAAAAAAAGGCAGTCAACGCACCCATCTACGCCTAGATGACGTTGCTCCTTCCCAATCTACTAATACTTCTTCCTGTAGAAGTCTTACAACTTCAGCTTCATCTCTGTCTGCCATTATTGCTATTGAAAGAATAGGAAATTGTTAATACACTTTTTATTTCATAATATAATATATTTATTGCATTTTAGAACGTTTTAGCTAACAGTAATAGAGTCATTGTTTTCGTACCTGTGCCAAAGTAGCCTGGACTCTTATTTTCCAATCAATATTTTTTTTTTTCACTAAAACACTTTTAAATAAGCTGAATAAGCAATATTCAATGGAAAAATTCACTAAAATTTTTTTATTCACTTTTCAACTTATCAAGCACACCCTGGGTGCGTAGCCACCCTATACCGACTTTGCGACCGTCCTGTACGAAAACCAGGCAAAAACAAAGGAGGGCCCTATGCCCTTCGAATAGCCTACAGTTTTCCCCTAATTTACAGCATATTTGCTCCGCCACCTCGACGCTTCCCTTTTCAGAAAATTCACTTTTAGAAGCGCACTGGGTGTGTACACACCCAGCTGGTGCCCAGAGGGTTAAATACTGCATTTCTGTTCCAACGAGCGTGAATGAGACAACGAAGTCTAATGTGCGGTGCGATAGGAACACGCTATACTCTTCGTTAGAAACATCGACTCACCAATCCGCTATGAATTCTCTTCCTATCTTTGTCATCCACGGTCTCTCTCTAGCGTTACGAAAATACACGGAGCACGCTCAAACAGATGTTACTTATACTAGTAGTCTTGCGCGCGCCTACTAATTTTTTTTTATGAAAAAGAATAAACCAAATACTTATTTTTTCTATGTTATTTATATTTAATTAATGTTACAAAATAATATTTAAAAAAAATAAATAAATAAAAAAAAGTAAAAAATAATTAGAAGGCACTACAGGATGATGTACGTAGCCTTCAATAAGGAGCTCCTCTTCATATTTTTCCTCTGTTGAAGCTAAATGAGTAATGGATTTCTCATAATTTATTTGTAGGTAAATTCTGCCACCGTTATCATCTTGAAAAAATTGTGAATATAATTATAATTCAATTTATTACAATCGGCTCTTAAATTTGTTTAACATTTAACTTATTTGTAAATTATATTGGCGTAATACATCCTTTATTTTATAAATTAAAAGAAATGTTATTTATAAAATACCATACCATTAAGCCATTTCCCTTTCAGGGTAGGCGTGACACTATCCGATTCGGGTAGTGTTTCTAGGTGGATAGTTTTCTTGTAGTTACTAGTAGTCTTGCGCGCGCCAAGGCGCGCGCCTACTAATTTTTTTTTTGAAAAAGAATAAACCAAATACTTATTTTTTCTATGTTATTCATATTTAATTAATTTTACAAAATATTCGCAACAAATAATTAGAAGGCACTACAGGATGATGTACGTAGCCTTCAATAAGGAGCTCCTTTTCATATTTTTTCCCTGTTGAAGCTAAAGGAGTAATGGATTTCTCATAATTTATATGTAGGTAAATTCTGCCACCGTTATCATCTTGAAAAAATTGTGAATATAATTCAATTTATTATAATCGGCTCTAAAATTTGTTTAACATTTAACTTATTTGTAAATTATATTGGCGTAATACATTTTTTATTTTATAAATTAAAAGAAATGCTATTTATAAAATAAATTGTGAATTATTCGTTTTAACATGTATATGAGCACATAAATTTCAAATTGACAAATACTGCGAATAATATTAATTTTCATTATTATATAAGCTTTACAAAGTTTAAAAAAATGAATGATACATAGAATAGTGGCAGTAATTACACTGTTAAAAATGTTTGCAATTTTAATATACATTTAATATACATTTGTATATTAAATCTAAAATATAGGTATACGAAATCGCCATTAAGAGACTATTTTATTAAATTTCATATACCGCATATTGATCATTTATCAGAAAAGTTAGATATTTGCACTTTACACAAATTAAAAACAATTTTGACAGCAATTTTCAATTATAAATAATCAAACATAATATTTTCTCCTAGATAAATATAAATTACACTGGTTTTTAAGAGAAAAGTTCAATTAAACAAACAATTAAGAAACCTAACCTCCAAGCACCTGTACTCACGTTAAAATTCTAACATTTACAGCGAATTTTAGAAAAAATTCCACCCCTACGTCGCACTTTAATTGTAAGTAGGAATTAAGTCGACGAATTCAAGCTTATTCCTTTATTTTTTAATATTTGACAGGATCTGAAGGCATCAAAGAACTTGTTGTTTTCACGCACTCTATTTTACCGACTTTAATATACATGTATATTAATTTTACAACATGATGGTATATTAAAATTAATGTACGGTATATGCAAATGACTTTACTCACATGTATATTAAATTTCGATCAGATTTTTACCAATCTTTCAGTTTTCAAGAAATATGATAACAAATTTTTAAATTGTCTATTTGCTCCGCAATTATTGCTGTTTATACTCTATAGTAATCCATTCGCCACTAATATTTTATTATGCATTGAGAGATGTGGTGAATTTTTTTCATGAAAAATTAATTTTCTAATTTTTATCATAAATGATGCACGTTATTACGAAAAAGTAAAATGTACTTTAGCATAACTTTTTTATACATGAACATTTTTGTGTGAACATTTTTATCGTA
>CAKNYM010042157.1:0-17749 GCA_932195095.1 Andricus curvator | reverse complement strand
CGCTTGAAAAAAGTGTCAAATAGTGTCAATAGTGTGTTTTGAGCCCGAGGCCTGAATTTGTAGTTTATTATTCTAAGGGCGGCTACAGCCTAATTTATTTAAGAATAGTGACCTATTCAAACCGAAAAAAGCAGAGAAATTGCCCCACAAAAAACGTCGGATTGAAAATTATTCGAAAGTATTGTATTTTGAATGCGAAGTTGTCTAAAAGCAGATGTCCAGAGAATATCTCGGGAGTGCTCAAAAATCGAATGATCAAAAAAACAACAGAAAGTCCATTCGAGATTTCATGCAGCTCTAGAGATATCAATAAATACATTTTTTTTAAAGTTAATATTTTTCGAGATACAGCTCGTCAAAAATCGACTGCTCTCGAAACCGTGCTAGTCTATGGATTTTTTTTCATCTTCTAAAATCCCAATCAATATAAAACATATGCCTGGAAGATTGTAAACGCTTTACCAGACAAAATAATAGAAGGCTGCAAAAAGAAAAATTAAATAGAAAAAATCGTATCTTTAAGAAAATGGATTTTACATTATCACAGTATTATTTGTATACAAAATATATAGTTTATTTGTATTTTGTAACTATTTAATACAATAACAGTATATGTAATCAAATACAACGATTTTCATTTTCGTATGATTGATCACAGTTTATCGAGATGAAAACCCATTACCGGTTCGAATTTGGATATATCCTTTCACCACAATGTCAGGTAGAATTTTAGAGAATTTATAGAATGTGTTTTCAAAAAAATTGCACTTAGATGGTTATGACATGTGGTTCTTCGCATAATCTTTTGTATTTTTGCATCTGCTGCAGGCAAAATACGTCATTTTCATTCCATTTTAATTTACAAAAGCTCATTCCATTCCTTCAAAGTTTCTTTACAATTATATTCGTCACGTTTTTATGGAAATTATTTTATTTAAAAATAATACGTACAATTATTTTTATTTAGTCATGTTTCAAATAAAACCATTTACTAGATAATATTTCATAAAAACGAGATGAATAAAATTGTAAAGGACCTTCCAAGGAGTAGAATAAGCTTTTGTAAATTTTAATTGAATGAAAATTATAATACTTTTGCCTAAAGCGAATTGTGCTTTTTGAATATTCATTACTCTTTAAGCAATTAAATTAAAACTTTCAAACTGTCGAGTAAATTATTGAAAATATTACACATGTTTTATATTAGTACTTTTCGCTGGATTGAAAAAAAAAATCTTGCCGCCTTGCGGGCAAATTCTCATCGCGCGCGATTCGCTTCGCTCGCAAGTTTGAGCGCGCCTGGGGCTCGCACCTGTTGGATCTCGAACTTCGCGCTCGATTGGGTATTTTGTATGAAAAATTTCAGTTTAAGAAATTGTTTTTGAAACAATTTTATTCTTTATTTTTTAAATTTCAAATTTAATTTTCTGTTATCATTATAAAATTTTGCAAAATCACACTATAGTAAGAGTTGTGGTGAAATTTTTTTTTCGAAATCTCATTTATTGAGACAATAATTTAAAAACAAAATTCAATAAAATCTAAGTTCAAAGTTAGCTCAAATTTTAACGAGTATTAATTTTTTCAACCTTTTAGTATTGATATTTTTTTAAATTTTTATCATGCAATAACAAAAATATATACTTTTTTTCGTGATACCACGAACTTCAATTTTGATTTTCTCGAAATAGGATTATTTTTTTGGATCAAACCTTTTTTATTCTCTCTGAAATATAATTTTTTTATCCCAATAAATGAAAGAAAAAAATTACACATTTATTAGACAAACCCCTAACCTGGCAAAAAGGATTGAAATGGCATCACTAAGGTTTACGCCAGGGTCGTCAACTTCGATCCATGCTAATCAACTTTGTGATAACCTTCTTGAATAAACTCTAATTTTATTTTGCAATTGTAAAACTAATATTCATTATTAAATACTAAATGCCAACGATGACTAAAAATAGGTTGAAAATTCAACATCATAATTTAAAAAATCTGCCTTCGCGTTCGCTAATTTTTTACGCGCTCGGGTACTTTTTTCCTCGCGCCTCGCGCTCGGCTTTTTTCGGTTTTCGCACATCATGCTCGGCTTAGATAAAAAGAAGAAATTTACTTGCAAATATTATAAAAGAGACAAAACCTCTACATATGAAGTGATTGCTAAATTTGTTTTTGTTTTAGATTAAAAAGGAAGTTTATTTACTTAAGGCTCTATCGGCCTTAAGGAACACATTCTCATTACAATACCCATACAATTGTTTGAAGTCCAAAGAAAAACGCTTAATTGAAGCAGTTTAGGTCTAACTTATTGAAAATGCTACCAAAAAATCCAAAATTCCGTTTCTGGTCAAACAGTGTTTGTTTTATTCATAGAAAACTATATTTAAATTTTTTTACATAAAACCAATATCTTCTTATTAGGATGAGAATGTGAAGATTTGATTTTTTGTTTATCTTGTAATGTCCATTTTTCACGATTAAAACAAAAACTACGCGTCCTATAAAAAAATAATTAACAACAAATTTGTAGATCTTTCTTGAATGGATAATTTTTTTCAAATCATCTTTTTTCATATCTTGCATAGTCTGAAAGCAAAATGGAATTTTTTCTTTTATTACATTCTCATTCTAATGAGAAGGTATTGGTTTTATGTAAAATTTGACTTAGTCGGGTTTCATCAAATCTCCACGTTTTGAGACCCCCTGAGCTAGAAAAAAACGATTTTTACCATGGTGTCTGTCTGTAGTCTGTCTGTAGTCTGTCTATCTGCAGGCACGATAACTTTCGAGAAAATGATCAGATTTGATTGAGCTTTGGCACACTTATTTAAGCCCTATAAGAAAAGGACAAGTTCGTTAGCCAGCTATTTTTGATGAAAATTCAAAAAGTGAGAGCATTTTGAACATTTTTACAGCATTTTCAAAATCCAAAAGAAGAAACGAAAATTCACGTTTTCAGCCAAACAATGCACAATACAAAAAAAAGTCAAGACAATAAAAGTGTTTCTTTTTGCACGCCCTACAAGATCATTAAAACGACTTTTTGAATTTTTTTGAAAAATCGAAAATTCACATTTTTATTGCTCAAGCAACGATGAAAAATAAAAAAAATAAATTTTACGGTCAAACTATGCAAGATACGACAAATAATAATGAAACAAAATTTGTGCACTCAAAAAAGATCTACAAATTTGTTATTAGTCACTTTTTGATAGGATGTGTAGTTTTTGTTTTATTCGTAAAAAATAACATTAACAGTGAAAGAATCGGCCCGATAAGCGGGTACATTCTCATCAAAACTTTGCTTATTTACTTTATTACATTCTCATTCTAATGAGAAGGTATTGGTTTTATGTAAAATTTGACATAGTTGGTTTTCATCAAATCTCCACGTTTTGAGACCTCCTGAGTCAGAAAAAACGATTTTTACCAATGTGTCTGTCTGTCTGTAGTCTGTCTGTCTGTAGCCACGATAACTTTCGAAAAAATGATCAGATTTGATTAAGCTTTGGCATACTTTTTTATGGCCTAAAAAGAAAGAACGAGTTCGTTAACCAGCTATTTTGGATAAAAATTCAAAAAGTGAGCACATTTTGAAAATTTTTGAGACCACTTTTTTTGAAGATTTGAAAATTCTATGTACGGTTATTAGTAGTACGCAAAATGACGAACAAAATATCCTAATGACTTTTCGTGATAAAAAAAAATTACTGGAGTTATAGGATTTTCAAAATTCCAAAAAACAAACGAAAATGAACATTTTAGGCCGAAAAACGCACGATATGAAAAAAAGTCAGGAGGAGAAAAACGTTGCTTTTTGCACACCATATAATATTTTCATAACAGTTTTTTGAATTTTGCAAAAAATAAAAAATTCAAATTTTGATCGGACAAAAAAATAATGAAAAATCAAAAATTCCATTTTTCTGTCAAACTATGCAAGATCCGTGAAAAGATCATTCCACCAAAATTGTGCACCTAAAAAAGATCTACAAATTTCTAATGACTCACTTTTTGATATGACGCGTAGTTTTTGTTTTATTCGTAAAAAACATCATTGAAAATAGAAAAATCAAATTTGTAGACGAATAACAGGAGCTACGAAAAAAATGACATAAACAAAATTTGTTCATCCAAGAAGGAGGTACAAATTTGTTGTGAATCATGTTTCGATAGGATGCGTAGTTTTTGTTTTATTCGTGAAAATATCATTGACAGTAAAAAAAATCAAATTTTTGAAAAAACAATGCAAGGTACGAAAACAGATAAATAAACAAAAATTGTGCATTAAAAAAAGGTTTATAAACCCGTAATCAATTTTTGTGGTAAAGAATATATTCAAAATGAAAAAAATTAACTTTTTTGATAAACGGCACAAGCTAAAATAAAATGTTAACTAATAAAATTTGTCGCCTAAATTATATCATTAGTTTTCATTTGAAATCAAATACAAATTTAGTAATTTGTATATGAAGAACATATAACAAGAAGCACAAAGTGCGCGCTCAGTGTATTTACCAAATCGCGCGTCGTAAGCGCGCTCAAACTTTTTTGTTTCTATCATACGGTGCACAAAACCGAGCGTGGAACGCAAGGTTCAAATGATTTTAAAATCAAATATCGAGCGCGAAGCGCGAGTGTCTCGATGAGAATGTGTTTCTTAAGGTCGATAGAACCTTGAGTAAATAAAGTTCCTTTTCAGTCTAAAATAAAAACAAATTTAACAATCACTTAATATGTAGAGGTTTTGATAATTTCATAAGATTTGCAAACAAACTTTTTCTTTTCATCGAAGTCGAACACGAAGTTCAGAAATCTAGAGGAACCGAGCGTAAAGCGCGATGTAAATATGCCCGAGCGCGTAGCGCGAGGTGAATATATAATCGAGCGCGAAGCGCGAGATAAATATATGATCGAGCGCGAAGCGCGAGATCTAACAGTCGCGCGCCCTAGGCGCGCTCAAACTTGCGAGCGAAGCGGGCAGATTTTTTTCATCTCGGTTGTGTTTTTTCACAATATTTCATTGTTTTTATGTTCTCAATACTATTTCTAACGATTAAAACAATAAAATAATCATCATTATTGCTCATGGTACTTGAAAATTTGTATTTTTACATTCTCATCTAGAGAAGGTATTACATTTCTTTAAATTTTCCCCCCCCCCCCCCCGGTTTTTGTCGAATGTCCACGTTTTGAGAACTCCTGAGCCCAAAAATCAGGTTTTTACGAATGTGTCTGTCTGTCTGGCTGTAGATTTTCAGTTTGTTAGCACGATAACTTTCGAAAGAATTAACCTATGTGATTTGGCTTTGGTATACTCTTCCAGTCTCATAACCTAAAGGTCAAGTTCGTTAGCCAGCCATTTTGGATGAAAATTAAAAAAGTGAGAGCATTTTGAAAATTTATGAGACCATGTTTTTTCAAAATTTGAAAACTTTTGAGTTTCTATTATACGATGAACAGAAACGAGCGTGAACCGCGAGTGTCTTGATGAGAATGTGTTCCTTAAGGTCGATAGAACTTTAAGTAAATTAGTTCTTCTTTTTATGTAAAACTGACATAATTAAACCAAAAGCAGGTCATAACGATGAAGCTTACTAAGAGAGTATTAGCCCGCGAATCGCGCAATAGCAATAGCGCAATAGCTCAAACTTGCGAGCGAAGCGAGCCGCGCGCAAGACGCGCGATGAGAATGTGCCCGCGCAGCGGTCGGATTTTTTTTATATATGTTTCATGGGGTCAAAATTTGAATTTTTTATTTTTCAAGAAAAATCAAAAAGTTGTTACGATAATCTTGTAGGGCTTGCAAAAAGCAACATTTTTCTTTTTTTGACTTTTTTCATATCGTGCCTTGTTTGGCTTAAAATGTTGATTTCCGTTAGTTTTTTTAGATTTTGAAAATGCTATAACTCTGATAGTTTTCTTTTTATCGAAAAAAGTTGTAAGGATAAATTGTTCAAATGTTTTAGTACTACGAATTTCCGTACATAGAATTTTGAAGTTTAGAAAAAAAATGATTTAAAAATTTTGAAAATGCTTTAACTTTTTTAATTCTCATCAAAAATAGGTGGCTAACGAACTTGTCGTTTTCTTTTAGGGCTTAAAAAAATGTGCCAAAGCTCAATCCAATCTGATAATTTTTTCGAAAGTTATCGTGCCTAGAGACAGACAGACTGCAGACAGACAGACAGACCACTTGGTAAAAATCGTTTTTTCCTAGCTCAGGTGGTGTCAAAACGTGAAGATTTGATGAAAACCGTCTAAGTCAAATTTCACATAAAACCAATACCTTCTCATTAGGATGAGAATGTAAAAATGGTAAATATCTTCAAGGTGCTCAATACTTGTGTATGATCCTGCAATATTAGGGAGGTGGTGGGAGATGCCGGGCGACTGCGACTCGAATGTCGGTTTACCCAACTGTCGAATAAAGTCTAACGTAGCAAAAATTAAAATCTCTTCCACAGCGGATATAAACTTTCATGCAATGTGGAGGAAATAATAACTTATGCAAAATCAATTTTCCTCTAGAATTCATTTTAAACTTTACCAAACTTTCGAGTAAATAATACATTTTTTACTTAGAAACATCCACCCAAATTTGTAATTCTATAACCGATTTTAAGGGAATCATTAACATTGCATAATTGAAAGTTTGCTTGACTTTACATTTGCAAACTTTGCTTAACTAATATGAAATTTTATCCAATTTTTCCTCAATGTATGACATGATAATTTTTAATAATTACACCACGTGCATTAATGTTTACTTTTGAAAATCTTTACTGTACACTTGGAAATATTAATCTGCGTTATTAAAGTTTGCCGAACTGCCATGCATCATTTAACCTTCTGCACGTCACAAATTATTACAATAATGTCAAACATTCTCCTTTTGGTCATATATCCCAATTGTACTCAAAAGTTTGGTAAAGTTTCCTAACCAAATTTTCTCCGTGTACAGTGGACAATAATGTCGCGCCCCACGGTGGGGACTGGCCTATCACAGGCATCGTAGAGAATACATATAAGAACAACATAACCTGAAACTTCAGTTTCTGGTCAGCCCTGAAGAAATTAACTGCAATGTTCACGAAACGTCGGCAGGATCTCGTAGTTTTGCACACGATTGAAACACGAAAAAGCTTCAAATTTTAAACGAGTATCTGTAGTTGACTTTTTCGTAAATATACCAAAAAGTAAATACTTATGGTTAACTTTTTTCAGAAATATACCTAAAAGCAATATTATGAGAATATTTTAATGTAACTTTGTTTCAGATTGAGATGCTTTTCCAAAGAAAACAGGTGTTAAGAACACATTTTTAAAAAGCGAATTAGGTTCACCGAAATTCGGTGAGAGTAAAACAAATATTTTCGGTGAACTCAAGGAAACTAGATAAGGCGTCTATGTTCACCGAAATTCGGTGAGCGTAGACTAAATATTTTCTATGTGCCTAGACAGTAGACACTTCGTCTATTGAATGCTCCCTTTGGAAAAGTTGGTTACCTCCACGTGGTGCATCTTGGAAACAATTTCATTGAAATATATATTTAATTTTATTTCTATAAATAATTTTAAAAACAAAGTTAAAAAAATACACAAGAATTCCTTTTTTACAATAAAGCTGTAGAGAACTTTCAATTAAGAATAATAATATTCTATTTCAATATTTTCAAAAAATGCACGTGATTAATAAACATCTGTTCAATGAGGTTGGCGAAATACTAATATAACTTATTAATTTAAAAGTAAATAGTTTTTAACTGGATTATTATGTTTAGGCATAAAAAATTGGTCACTATCAGAATTCTATTACAATCCCTCTCAGTCTCTCTCAGAATTATTTCGTTCGAAAATTTATAATCAAAACGTCTTTTCTATTGAAACATAAAATTTGATTTATGTCGATGAAAAAAGTTTTACTTTTCAAAACAGATGCTTCGAATATTACGAATGAGCATAACTTCCTTACTCTTCAATAAAGTGTATTAAAATATTGTAGGTCAATCGATTTGCATCGAATCAAGGAATATTTTCTGTTATTGCATCAATTTTGAACTATATTAATGAAAAAAATTTTACTATAAAAAACCGTTTTTTCAAATCTGATGCGTTACGCTAGCTTCCTTACTGTTCAATAAAATGTATCAATATTATAATTCAATCGATTCGTCTCGAATCAAAACATCTTTTCTAATCTCGAATCAACTTTAAATTATGAGAATGAAAAAATTTTTACCATAAAAATCGATTTTAAATACATATAATATAAATGATGATAACTACCTTACTCTTTAATAAAATGTATTAATATTATAGGTCAATTGAATTGTCTCGAACCAAGGAATCTTTTATGTTCTTGCATTAACTTTTAATCATATTAAAGAAAAAATTTTTACTCTAAAAAACCGATTTTCAAAATATTATTAAGTGCTAAAAAAATGCAATAAATATTTTTAGAAATCCTTTGGTCAGTTTCAATATACTAGTGGTGAAAATAAGCCCTTCAAATTTCATCAATTTATCTGCGACCGTTTTCAAGTTATCGTGTTCACAAAAAAGTGTGACATCCACACACACACACACACAAGTTGTTTTGAACCTCGTTTTTTTATTTCATCTCACTGTGTGGCTGTGCAAATGGTAAGCGCACAGTCGGATGTTGTTCTCACGTGACCGCAATAATTTATTATCTGTCACACTCTCGCTACCTTTCAAAAATAATATGACGTGCCGAACTGTTGAGTGAACTCTTTCTTACTAAACAAATAACACCTGTTATAAACGAGGACAGTGATGATGAAAGATAAGTATTTCCCGCGTGGAAAAATTTCGTGGCATTCTTGAATCATGCTAAAGCCAGTACAGTTTCTCTCAAGCCTGTATATTCACGCAATACTAGCCTGGCGCTACACTGGCGCTGTCTAGTTTGGCTACGTGTTTGATTAAAACCTTTCTGCTGTCTTGCCCCAGTCTTGGCGCTATCTGTAAGGAGCCCGTCACTAATTAGTATATACCGGGTGTCCATGACACGGTAATTTCAAGGTCGAATTGATTTTTTTAAATGGGAACCCCTATTTTTGACCCCGGGAACTCAGAGATCTGAAAATTTTACGTCCAGATGTGACCTTGACCAATCGAAAATTTGACCTGGGAAGGTCATGGCAAGGTGAAACAACGTACAGCAGGATGACTCGACTGGCATGCATTTTTGAAGAAAATGTCCAACGCAAGAGTTGTATATAAGTTAAATAGGTATATAGGTGTAAGGTATGTAGGTATATGGGTATAAGGTAGATAGGTATATAGGTGTTAGGTATAAATATTTTAGATTTATCTGGAATTCTCGTGTTATTTATTTAAATGACACGTTTATTCCGCAGCACTGCTCTGACCCAGGTTGCTGATCAATCTCTCTAGCGATCACCCCAAGTGAAGAGCCTCACAAAACTGTTATGTATGGTTCCTCACTTGGGCCCATTAGTATCCAAGGTCTTTGTTTCAGGCGTCATTCATTCTATTGCCACTCTGTTTACAAACTATCTGTCGCCACACTTTTCTGTCCTGGCATACTACTCTAGCTTCCTTCACGTCCATGCATTTTTTCATGCAAGCTCTTGTGTTTCTATGGCTTCTTATGTCCCTTCGGATTAATGTCTCATTTACAGATTCTTACCGTTCTTTCGGCGGTCTAGCTCGGAGCATTCTGCTATTAACTTTACCTTTATACACTTGTTTGGTCAGTCGTTCATCTTTCATTCTTTCAAGATGACCGAACCATCTTAACTGATTTCTTTCCCATGTGTCAACTAGTGTCTCTCCTGTACCACATTCTTCGAGGATTGTCTCGTTTCGGACTTCCCGTGTGGAAAAATTTCGTGGCGCTGTACTGTTTCTGTCCAGTCCGCCTTGAGTCGACATTGGCGCGCCACAGGCTGACTGTCCAGTGGCTAGACTGGGATGTAACGCTCGGATCGACTAGTTTCTAGACAGATCGGCTATTTTGATAAAAAATAATTAATAATTAAATAATATAATTATTTTTTATGCCATAAAAGTCCAATATATAGATTTTGCAGTTAATTAAAAATATAAAAAAAGTTTTTCTACACAAAAAAATGAAGAAATGAGTTTTCGCAAATCTCTTGTACATACGCAGGGTGTCGAACTTCTGATGTAACTTCCTATTATATTGTTGTAACTTTGTCCCGTCGCCTTAACACCTCGGCCATCTGAAAGTTAAAATTTTTTTCTTTTTTGTCGGATATGAATTTCGATGCATTACACCCTAATATTTATTTCAATAAAACATTAACAATTTTTAAACATTAAAAGTGCTTGATTTGTAAATAAATCATTGAAAAAAATAAACTTTGTATGATGTTACTTGCGATTAGGCTACGAAATAATGATTGTTTATTATTTCAAATAATTTATACGTTAGGCTTAATTATCATTTACGGAATAAATAAATAATTAAAATAAATTAAATAAATTTTTTATAATAATATTTGATTTTCTGGAATATCATAAATATTATACATAGCATTATAAATTTATTATAAATTCAATATAAATTCATTATAACTACACTATATAGTTCAATTGAAACAAAATGTTTTTAAACATTCTTCAAAAAATCGTTCTTGAAACTGCAGTTCTTGTATTCAGATTTCTATCACCTTCAACAATTATTGTTTACTATCTTAAATATGTGATAGTCTACAATTAATTATTGCTTGAGCATTTGTACAATTGTGTATTGTAATTTTTCAAATCTTTTATTAAAAAATGATTATTTTCTGAATTCACCTCTGTAATTTTTATTTAAGTCCAAACCGTGATTCTATCTAGAAACTAGCTAAAATCTAGACAATCTTTATATATTCAAATTCGTAACGAACTCCTAGATAGCGCCAAGAATGGGACTAGACAGCAGAAAGGTTTGAATCAAACACGTAGTAAAACTAGAAAGCGCCAGTGTAGCGCCAGGCTAGTATTGCGTGAATAGACAGACTTGAGAAAAACTGTACTGGCTTTAGCATGATTCAAGACTGCCACGAAATTTTTCCACACGGGTTTGTCCATCAGTGTTTTCCCGCATATTATGCGCAGAGGTTTCATGCCGATCGCGTTAATTTTACTCCTGTCCTTTTCTTGACAGGTCCATGTCTCGCTACCGTATAGTACAGTCGGTACAAATATATAGAATTATGTATGGCCGTTTTAACTTTTTTTGATATGTTTTTATTTGTGAGAATAGACCCTGCTCTACCGATAACCTGCTTACCCCTATTTATGCGCCTATCTAACTCCCCATCTATTTTTCCGTCGCTAGTGAATAGACTACCTAGATATCTACACCTTTTTCGTCGAAGAGGGCGATTCTTAGACACTTGTCCATAAATATGATAAATAGCAATCGGGACATAACGCTTCCTTGTTTAACGCCTTGCATAATATCGAACCAGTCACTCAGTTTTCCATTCACCCTTACACTTGCTTTGTTACCTGCATATATTGCTTTTATTGCTTGTAGGAGCCATCCATTGACTCCGTACTCTTTGAGGACTTCCCAAAGTTTACTTCTATTCACCTTTTCAAATGCTTTTTCTAGGTCAATAAATGCACAGAAAACTTTCTTTCCTACTCTCAAGCTTTTTTCTGTGATCTGTCTTAGGCTAAATATCTGATCTGTACATGATCTTCCTGGCATAAATCCACTTTGGACTTCCCATATATTTTCTTCTGTAATTTCAATTACCCTACGAATAAGTATTTTTGAGTATATTTTACTTACTTTCAGGGCCGCCTTTACATAAGGGCCGTCGGGGCCGCGGCCCGGGGCCCCCACAAACAACTAGACTCTCCACCGTACGACGAATAATCACTTAACTTGGACATGATTTCAGCTCACAAAACAAATCTCGCGCATAAAGGTGATAGTTGGGTGTACAATCTAAACATGAATAATACAAACAATGAAGTAGCCTCGGAATGGACTGAAACTTTGATTGACTAAATGCATACACACGGTAAACGTAAAGGTCGAGTTTCAGGCGATGAATGGAGACTGGGTGTTTGGAATGCTAGAGGAGTGAATGATCTTAAAGTAAGAAAACTACGAGAAACTATGCATGCAAGGAAACTAGATATTTTATGTGTACCTGAGACGAAGAAAAAGGGTTGCGAAAGTAGAAACATAGAAAATGGGGTGTTGAGAGGCGGTTATGAAATATGGTCAGGAGTAAGTAGTGAATCAAATCGTAGTCAAGGGGTCGGTTTAATTATGAATGAAAAAGCAAGACAGCATCTCAAAGATCATGATTTTGTATCTCCCAGATTGTTGTGGGCTAGAATGAAGGTGGGAATCAGAAGATTATTCATCATAGCGTGCTACGCCCCAGTTGATAGTGACCCGCGAGAAGTCAAAGATGCCTTCTGGGACACTTTAAATGATACAATAAGTATTTGCGATCAAGGTGAAAGAATAATTCTGCAAGGAGATATGAACGGATGGGTCGGTGTCCAACGTCAGGATACAGATACAGAAAGGGTGCTAGGTAAATTTGGGGATGCAAAAAGAAAGAATTATAACGGGGAAAAGTTAGTTAGCTTATGCTTAGAAAAGGGCCTATTTGTTACAAATACTTGGTTTCGACATAAAATGATCCATACTTACACCTGGTGTAAAGGAAATAACCGCAGTATAATTGACTTCGTTATTGCAGATGAAAGACTAAGAGAACTAGTTATAGATACAAGAGTCATGAGGGGATCCGAATGCAATACTGATCATTACCTTTTAGTCTCCAGAATAAATTTAGGGCGGGGATGGAGAAGAAAGAGAACAACAAAAACAAAACAAACGCGAATAAAGATTGAAAATTTACAGAAACCGGAAGTACGAATAGACTTTCAAAATAGGTTAAACGAACGTATAGATGAGACAATTTGGAAGGGATTATTAAACAATAAAGATTTAGAGGGCATGTGAGCTTTGCTACAGGATATCATCGTTGAAACTGCGACCGAAGTATGTGGTACGGCGGTTGTAGGAAGAAAATCTGGTGATGCATGGTGGAATGACGAAATTGAGGCAGCCCAAAAAGAAAAGAAAGAAGCGCACGAAAGAACGTTCCACATTACAGGTCTTAACGATGAGGAGAGAAATAGACTTGAAAATGATTACAGACACAAAAAGGGAAAAGTTAAACGACTAGTCAAAGAGAGTAAAGAGAAAATCAGAACAGAAGAAGAGAGGAAAATACAAAACAGCTTTGAAGGAATTATGAAACTATTATATAAACAGTTGACGGAAAGTAAAAATACAGAGTTTGTGAGCATGAGAAACAGTAAAGGTGAAATGCTATATGATATAGACGGGATAGTAGACGCTTTAAAAGACTCTTTTAAAGAACTATTAGGAGGTGAAGATATAGGACAACAAAACTGCGACATAGAACATAATGCATTAGAAAACCCAATTGAAAAAGTCTGTCTCACTGAGGTCAGAAACATAATAAAGAACTTGAAAAACGGTAAGGCTGCTGGTGTAGATAGTATCAGCGCTGAAATGCTTAAATACGGTGGCGAGTACATACCTCAAGGTTGTGCGAATTGATAAATTTATGTATCGAGACGGGGAAAGTCCCAGACGATTGGAGAAAAGCGATTATCATACCAATATACAAAAGAAAGGGAGATAAAAGCAACTGCAGTAATTACAGAGGTATCAGCCTTCTAAGTACCGTAAGTAAAATATACTCAAAAATACTTCTTCGTAGGGTAATGGAAATTACAGAAGAAAAGATATCGGAAGTCCAAAGTGGATTTATGCCAGGAAGATCATGTACAGATCAGATATTTAGCCTAAGACAGATCACAGAAAAAAGCTTGAGAGTAGGAAAGAAAGTTTTCTGTGCATTTATTGACCTAGAAAAAGCATTTGACAAGGTAAATAGAAGTAAACTTTGGGAAGTCCTTAAAGAGTACGGAGTAAATGGAGGGCTCCTACAAGCAATAAAAACAATATATACAGGTAGTAAAGCGAGTGTAAGGGAAAATGGGAAGCTTAGTGACTGGTTCGATATTATGCAAGGCGTGAAACAAGGATGCGTTATGTCCTTGTGGCTATTTATCATATTCATGGATAAGTGTCTCAGAACTGCACTCTTCGACGAAGAAGGTCTAGATCTCCAAACAGTCAAGGTACGTGGGTTAGCTTTCGCAGATGACAAGATTATTATGGCAGAATCAGTCAAGGACTTGCAAAGAATGTTAAATAAACTTAATACAAGCATGAAGGACATGGGACTCAAAATTAACGTATATAAAACAAAAATCATGGTGTTCGAGGGAAAAAGTGAGAAAATAATATGCGACATTGTCATAAATGATGAGAGATTAGCACCAGTTGACCAGTACGTACAGGTATATCTAGGTAGTCTATTCACTAGCGACGGAAAAATGGATGGGAAGTTAGATAGGCGCATGAATAAGGGTAAGTAGGTTATCGGTAGAGCAGGGTCCATCCTAACAAATAAAAACATATCAAAAAAAGCCTGTCAAGACCTGTCAAGAAAAGGAGAGGAGTAAAATTAACGCGATTGGCATGAAACCTCTGCGCATTGTATGCGGGAAAACACTGATGGACAAAGTCCGAAACGAGACAATCCTCAAAGAGTGTGGTACAGGAGCGACACTAGTTGACACATGGGAAAGAAATCAGTTAAGATGGTTCGGACATCTTGAAAGAATGCAAGATGAACGATTGACCAAACAAGTGTATAAAGGTAAAGTAAATGGTAGAATGCCCAGAGGTAGACCGCCGAAAGAATGGTTAGAATCTGTAAATGAGACATTGATCCGTAGAGACATAAGAAGCCATAGAAACACGAGAGCTTGCATGAAAAAATGCATGGACGTGAAGGAAGCTAGAGTAGTAAGCCAGGACAGAAAAGTGTGGCGACAAATAGTTTGTAAACAGAGTGACAATAGAATGAATGACGCCTGAAACAATGACCTTGGATACTAATGGGCCCAAGTGGGGAACCATACACAACAATTTTGTGAGGCTCTTCACTTGGGGTGATGGCTAGAGAGATTGATCAGCAACCTAGGTCGGAGCAGTGTTGCGGAATAAACGTGTCATTTAAATAAATAACACGAGAATTCCAGATCAATCTAAAATATTTATACCTAACACCTATATACCTATTTACCTTATACCTATATACCTTACACCTATATACCTATTTAACCTATACCTATCTACTCTATACCTATACACCCATATACACACTACTATTCTCCAACCGAGCAAGTCACGCCTACCCCGAAAGGGAAATGGCTTAATGGTATAATATAATATGCACACGTCGTGTTCCTTTAAGGACTGATTCGAGACTACTTTTGTTTTCTTTAAAGGGACAAAGGACCAACACATGTTCAAATTTCGCTTTAAATCTCGTCGCATTTTCCATTTAACGGCTGGAAACCTCGAGTGTTTGGAGATTATTCTCATATTCTCTCGATAATGTAAAAAATCTCTGAAATACTGTGTAGTTCTTGATTTATGAAATTCTTTGAAAAGCATTTAAATCCTGTTATAAAAATTCAGTGAAAATCATCAAAATTAATCCCTGGAATCTCTCAAAAAGCCTCAAAATGTCAGAAATTTTTTGAAAAACAATTTTTTTTTTTAAGTTCCGTTGAAACTATTGAAACCAGACAAAAATTTTCCCAATAGTAAATTTGATTAAATCTGGAAAAATTACATAATTTCCTGTAGGTACGCAATGCACAATTGAAAGAGTTACTCTTTGGTTAATACTGCAGTGGACAAATTATATCAAATGTTATTATAATTAATAAAATTATATACAAATTTCTGTAAAAGTAACATTTTTTTTAATTACACTGACATGTGTAAAACTACAAAATTATTTAAAACATTGTTGGTAAATAATTATTCATACATTCCTTAAAGAGTTTTACGATGTAGATTTGACGAAAACCTTTATTACATTGTGATATCGGCCATAAGCCAAGTTAATATATGCAGGCTGGAATTTTTCCAGCCTTTTAGAAACGACCTTTTCTTACTCGTCGGCTCTCCATCAAACTTTCCTAAATCCCATATTTACTTCCTACTGCTCTTTCTCTCCTACCAACACCTTTCTCTTCCATACCCCCTCCATACCACCCCCTCTTTTTCCACCTTTCATTGCTTCTTTCCCCACTCAAACTGGGGAAGACAACAATTGTAAGGTAAAAAAATATTTTTAATAATATCAAACAAGATTTTAGCGAAAGAATTCTTGAAATAAATTTATATAGCGGCGTACATTTGATGAACAATTTTTGTAGAAAATTTTTTGTATGAAAAATTTCAGTTTAAGAAATAGTTTAAACAAAAAAAATTAAAATGTTATTTTCTGTTATCATTATAAAATTTTGCAAAATCATACTATAGTAAGAGTTGTGGTGAAAAGATTTTTTCGAAATCTCATTTAGTGACACAATAATTTAAGGAGTTAGGGTCAGTCGCAAGGCCAAAAAAAAAACGATTTTTTAAACACATTTTTTTGAAACCAGGTTTTATTACTTATTGACAAACGTTCTACAGTTCGAATAATAAATATTGAAAGAAGTTACAGTAATTTTTTAAGGTAAAAATATCGATAAACAAGCAAGTTATAGTTAATCTGTCAGAGGTCCAAAAAAAAGGTGTTTTGCGGTGCGCATCGTAACTCATGACTGGATCATCCGAAACAAAAAATACAACGGGACTAGTTAAAAAACGATATTCTCTTGTACTTGAACGTCGAATTAGGTCAACATTTTAATTTTCAAGTAAATGGCGGATGTGTAAAGACAAAATTGTTATGTTCCTTGAAAAAATCGCTCATTTTTCGGTTAAAAAAAAAAGAAAATTTAAAAAATGGAATATCGATCGTTCAAGTACTTCAGAATTATGTTAAAAATAACTGGTTAAAATTTGGTAATGATCGGTTGAGCCATTCTGGAGATGTCATGCGCACCAACTTCAAAAACGTTGTTTCGAGAAAAACGCGTTCGAAGTTAAGCTGGGTAAAGCGACAGACCGCGCGAGGCACCTTGGTTAAAGTCGTGTATCTTCGTAAGGTATGCTCCGATTTCGATAAAATTTTAACACAATATTTTTGAAATGTTGTTCTTTCAGAAAATGCAATAAAAAAAATCGATTTTTTGAAAATCCTGACTGACCCTAACCCCTTAAAAACAAAATTCAATAAAATCTATGTTCAAATTTAGTTCAAATTTTAACGAAGAATTAATTTTTTCAACCTTTTAGTATTGATATTTTTAAAAATTTGTATCGTGCAATAACAAAAACTTTCTTTTTTTCGTGATACAGCGAACTTCAATTTTGATTTTCTCTGAATAGGATTATTTTTTTTGGATCAAACCTTTTTTATTCTCACTGAAATATAATTTTGTCATCCCACTAAATGAAAGAAAAAAACTACAAATTTAGTAGGGAAACCACTTACATGGCAAAAAGCACTGAAAAGTGAAATGGCATCACTAAGGTTTACGCCAGGGGCGTCAACTTCGATCCATGGTAATCAACTTTGTAATAACCTTCTTAAATGAACTCTAATTTTATTTTGCAATTGTAAAGACGAAGACACTAAAGATCTTTTTTATGGAACAATTGAGCAGGTTTTTGACAAGTTCTCAACGTTTGACGCAAAAA
>CAKNYM010042156.1:0-34263 GCA_932195095.1 Andricus curvator | reverse complement strand
GTAAAATTGACAGGTTCTAAAGTACAAATATTAACTTCAGAATTGGGGTTTTTAGCCTCCTTTTTGAAAAAAATCGGGGTTCTTTGGAGACATACAACTCTGCGCCTATTATTGAAAGAAGTTTCTTCTTTTTTTTTAACTTTTTCAGAATTTTCTAAAGTTTACGAAAGCAGTCTACGAAAACACTGTTTTTGGAAAATTGTTCAAAAATATTTTCGGGAAGCGTCGTAGTCATGTTTGGAAAAGTTGAAATTCCCATCCCATTGAAATTCTCAGTGAAACGCTATAGAAAACGAACGCGGTGAAAAATTACAAGATGCCTGGACTAATATGCCGAGAGTTTTTTAGACGGAAAGTTATTGTTTTTAGTGTTAATGTTGTTCCACTGCAATTTGCCTTTCTATATGTAGGGTGCTTAAAACCTTCCTTGCCACTCTGCAATAGGAAATTTTGGATTACAAAATAAACGGTAGGGTTGTTAATGAATTTTCCATACATATAAATCTCTGTAACAATTTCAGAACTTTGCAGGTATGAAAATGGAATGTGCGTTATTTTCAATACTTTTCACGTATAAATTGTATGGAAACAATCAAATATTTATAAAGCAGATCGTTATGTCTTGTAGTCTTAAGAAATAAGAATATTCTCTCCATTTTCAGTACTGAACTTTTTTTAAATGAAAAATTTGGACAAAGCAACCATTTTTTATATAACAATTGAAACATTTGTTACCGTATTGGTAAAAGTATAGGAAATATGATTGTTTGTTGTTTTGGTAAAAATATCTATTTTTGTACTCAGGAGCCGTGTATAAATTACGTGAAGAAATTAATTAAGTCAAAAAAATTATTTATCGGAAAATTCCCGTAATGGGGCATAATACTCTGTCTGATTTTTCCCCTTACATTAACAATGTTAGAATTGGAAGAGCCCATACTGCTGGAGAATATTCTTCTTTCTACGGGTAGATTAATAAGTATCAATTTTGTCGAATAAATACGTCCAAATTATACAAATAATATTAAAAGTTGAAACCCTCAAGTATATTGTATATTATATTTTACTAGAAATTTAATATTTTACTTTTAATATTTTTAAATGTTGAGTTAGAATCGCAATTTTGATTTTTTTAAGTGTTTCAATGAAACAATTTCTGCACTTGAGCTCTCGAATTTAAACTCACCGGACGCTCGAAAACGCTAAAAGCGTTGCCCCGGGTCTCAAGGAATGGGAATTTTCAAATTCACAAAATTAATTTTCTAGATGTAGGCTTCTATATTTTAACAAGGCATATTTAGAATTCTTATGTCTTAAAATTAGTTTTAAGAATAAAAATTTAAAACGGAAAAATTTTTTTTTTCCTAATATTCAATCAGTAATTAAAACATAAATCATCACAACTCGTACAAATTTTATTGAAACTGTTTGAAAGTAAGTACACTTTTTTTTTGTTTTTCAATTTTAACTTGAAATATTAAAATAGAAAGTTTCAAATAAAAAACGCATCGGTGGATATTTCCATTCATGAAAATATTGGAGGAAAGTGAATAGCCAGAATATAGTTCGGAAAGACCAGTCCAGGTATAAGGGTTCTAAATTTTTTGCAGTTCGACTCATGTACACGGCACACTCTCTTCACCTACCCCACTCACACACGTTAAGCATAAAGCACTGGTTCGTGGCACTAGCGCCACGCGTTGCTGGTTCCCAAACTAAACCTAACTGAGCCTTCCCCTTCCGTCTCGCTCCCCTTAGCGTGCATCAAGCTGCCCGCTGCATTGTCGCCTCTATACCTATCTTCCCTCTACGATGGGACTGCGCCCTTAGATACTTAAATGTAGATGATAAGAATGTCGTTCTTCTTCAACCAAAAATAGTTGAATTTTCAACCCAAAAGATTGATTTTCTACCAAAAAAGACTCATTTTCTCCACAAAATAATTCAATTTTTAACTAAAAGAGATGAATTTACAAACGAAAAGTGAATTTAAAAAAACGAGTTTTCAGCCAAATTAATTAATTTTCAACTGAAGATATAAATTTTCAAGCTCAAATGGAATAGTTATATCTTCAGTTGAAAAAATAATTTTCAACTGAAAAGAAACGAATTTTCAACCAAAGAAATTATTTTTTAATGAAAATGATGAATTTTGAACCAAAAATATGAAATTTTTGACCAAATTGTGGGTTTTTCTATCCAAAAGATGAATTTTCTATCAACAAAAAAAACTAATTTTCAACTACACTTTTTTCAATGAGAAAAATGAATTTTTAACAAAAAATATAACAGTTAAATTTTTTACTAAACCGATAATTTTTTAATGGAAAAGATTACATTTTTATCAAAAAAGGTAAATTTTCCACACAAAATTCAATAGTTAAAGTGAATTTTCAACTAAAATGATGAATCTTCAACTATACAAATTTAATTTTTAACCAAATACATGAATTTTAAACTAAAAATATGAATTTTCTACCAAAAATAAAGTAGAATAATTTGTCAGTTGGTAAACAAAATTTTGAACTGAAAACAAAAAGAATTTCCAACCAAAGAAATTCATTTTTAACCAAGAAGGTGAAATTTCAACTAATGAGAGTACTCTTTTACCAAAAAAATACGGATTTACAACTAATAGTTCCATTTTCACCGAAAACCGATACATTTTCAATGAAATAGTGTAATTTTCAACCAAGAAGAATTAGATGCTAGCAAAAAAGATAAATTTTCGACAAAAAATGGAAGTTACAATTTCCGGTTAAAAAAATTGATTCTAAATAAGAAACATCTCATTTTCAACCAAATATTTTAATTTTCAAATGAATTTCCAACCAAAAAGATGAATTAGTCACCAAGAAGATTAAATATTTTCCCACAAACTTCGAATTTTCAATAAAATACAGGAATTTTAAACCGAATATTTGAATTTTGAACATCAGAAGATAAATTATTAACCATACACGTACAAAATAATTTTCAACAAAATAATTAAATTTTGAACAAAAGAAAGTTTTTTCAACAAAAATGATGAATCATCAACCAAAGAAAAGAATTTTTAACAAAGTAGTTCCACTTCCAACTAAGTAATTGAATTTTCTACCAAAAAAGATGAATTCTCAACGAAAAACGTGGTGTTTTATATTTTGACCAAAAAGGATTTTAATTTTATGCCAAAAATAGTTGAATTCAACCAGAAAAGAAAAATTTTCTACAAAATATTTTGAATCCTCAAGCAAAACAGATTATTTTTTAACCAAATAGTTGCGATTTTTAACCATGATGATAAAATTAACTTCAACTTCAATTTATCGAAAATTCCCTAACTCGTTAGGTTAGTCGGGTTAGTCAGGTTACCTGACCTGTAGCAACTCTGTAATTTAAAAAAGGTATATGTTTTGTTCACTCTAGAATGTTTTTGACAAAATACATGTATTAATTATGATATATATTTGTTTAAACAATAAGTGCTTAATAAGCCTATTCTCGAGAGCATTTGCTCAACATAAATTCTTGGGCATTTAAGGACTCTACGTACGTTACAAATAATCAAGGCAGGCTTAACATAATTTGTTTTTACCATGCATACCTCTTTTTTGCCACACCATTAAATAAATCATGAAAGTCATACAAAATTTTAGTTATAAAAGTATATTTAGTATTGTTTTCTTCATATTTTTACTGTGTTTGCTATTATAATATTATACAAAAAGTACATTCAATGATAAAAATTATAGTGAAACTTTCAACACTTTCTGCGAAAAGCATTTTTAATAGTAATTAATACGAATCATTATAATTATTAATTTTAAATTACAATAATTGTAATTGATTTATGTATCATAATTAATTATTGTACTTGTAATTAATAATTATTGAGATATTTAGTATTGTATTCTTCATATTTTTACTATGTTTGCTATTACAATAATTATACAACAATTATAATGATGATCACAATAATTATAATTGGTTTATTTGCCGTAATTAATTCTTCTATTTGTAATTAATAATTATCAATTCATTATTTCATTTATAACTATTCAGTATTAATTGATTATTTTGTTTGTTCATATTAATTAATTAATAATTATTCATTATTCATTAGAATTTGTAATAATATAGATAATAAAACCCTTACTTTAGCCGACTGTGCACAACTAGTACAAATTATTCATAATGATTTCTGTAATAAAAAGTACAATACAAGACAATTTTTAAACTCTCTTTGTTCTTTCCAAAATCGATAGTGTGAATAGTATGGGATAATAATTCTTCAAATATGTTGCACAGAAGCACTTCAAATTTTTTAATAGATTTTTATTTTAGCTTTATACGATTATTTATAAGACTGCTTTCGACTTTTTTCTGCAATTAACACATGCAGCGTTGAGCCTGCTTTAAACTTCCCGCTTGACGTCCTTTTAAAAATGGAGGTCGCTGTACGAATTCCTACGGGCCATTTGATTGGTTCACTTTTTTTTAGATGCGCGTGGCGAAACCATAGCCTTTTGGATCATGGTAGAGAACCATGTAGAGAACTAAGCGGGCGCGTTCTCACTAACTCACACTGACTGCAGCGTTGCCGTACGTTATTCACGTTATTGAACACTATTCACGTTATTTCATCTTACTCTTTATATTAAGCAGCACTGCTTCTTCCTTAACTGACCTTAGACGCACAGTCTACTGATTTCGAACACTCTACACACTAGCAGCGTTACGCTGATCATTGTTTTACGTTATAGGCACAACTCAAAAATGATTTCATACGTTAAATACGAGAGTGAATCGCGGGCAGGAGAAATACCGGCCGGAGTTTGGGGTAGGTCCTGCGTGCAGTAGCCAGTAGGTACCATGATCCAACCCACTCATGGTCCAGCCGAAAAACGTTCCATTTTCGTCCAACTCACGCATACCAGCTCCACGGCCATCTTGGTTACCAGCCAACACATCCGCCAGCCGTACATTTATTGAATATGGCGGTGTAGCTGGTATCGTTGCTGATTGGCTGCCATTTTTTTACTTGCGCGTGGCTAGACCTGGTGTTAATTGGATCATGGTAGGTACTGCTTCGCCGGAGTTTGCAGGAGGCCGGAGTGTAGTAAGCAGTAGGAATCCTACTGCTCGTCATATCTCTAATTGTCTCTAATCCAGGGGGATGGCTCTCCTATAAAGGCCTGTAGAATAAATGTGTCTTGAGATTTGAAGACGGCCGAGTGGCGGCGCTGGCTGTACTTTTAGGCCGACAATTATTCAAATGCACCCTAATAGCACGGAACGTTCCTGGGACGTTCCCGGAACGTTCCGCGGGAACTTTCGGAACGTTCCAGCGGAACGTTCCCGGAACGTGTAAAATGTCCGCCGCTTGGGAACGTTCCAGGAACGTTCCACTGGAACGTTCCAAACATAAATTAACGTTATTGTTATTATTATCAATAAATATCTCGTAAACCGTAAGAGATAGGTAAAAATGGATGTCATTTTTGAGTTTTGAGTACCGCATATACTACACTATAATATGATATCCGTATCATAAACTGACATCGATTTTGACCTATCACTTACGGTTTACGAGATAATTGTTGTTAAAAATAACAATAATGGAAAGTTCCCCTCAGGTCCCAGTGGAACGTTCCCAAGGGGCGGACATTTTACACGTTCCGGGAACGTTCCGAAGGTGCCCGCGGAACGTTCCCGGAATGTTCCGTGCTATTAGGGCATGGGGAAAATACAAATTTATTTTAATTGTTAAAATACGTTTTTTGCATCTATTTATCTCGGAAAAATATTTTGTACCATATTAAATATCCAATAAATTAATAAGTACTAATGAAAAGTGAAGAAAACATTATTTTGATGATTAAAGACGAATACACTTCTCACAGAGTACCAATAATAATTCTACAAAGTGAACATTAAATTTTTAGCATTGACATATGTAAATATTGTAAACTGTGAAAATAGTAAATTTGTTACAAATATGTCGAATATTTCTGACGATTTATATTATAAAGAATAGGATTTATAGAATAAATAAATATTGATAAAGTTGTAGAATAAAAAAGTGCATTTATTGTGAACAATATTTAATTAGGAATTAACAGAGAATAAATAAAAACACGTAATTATAAACGAATAAATACTACCATTTGGAACACGGTATGTACATAAAATTTAAAAACATTTATTTACATTTGTGATCGCCCAACTGTACAATTCTTAACGCATTTTGATGTTTTTTTTTTAATGACCTTACGTCTTCCAAGTAAAATTAGTGACTTTGAATATTTCACTCAAACTACATAACATTTTTTTATTTAACAACGAAGTTTAATTTTTTGTCTAACTTTTCAGTGATACCATTCATTTTAAGACTTTCAAATTCATTACAAAAAAAGGTCATAAATCAATGTAATAACTAACTAAAAATAATGTCCAGTGGGTTAGAGCAAGACCAAGACAAATTTGTTTACAATGTTATAAACAAACTAATAAACAAGAGTAATTTTTTCGTGATTCGCAACGATTTTTCCGGATAGTTTTTTTTTGAGTCCAATAATAATTATTCTTAATAGGGAAAATAAAAAACTGAAAAATTTGTAACTCTAAAATCAATAATAAATAAATAAATATTGATAAATTTGGAGAATAAAAAAGTGCATTTGTGAACAATATTCCATTTGGAATAAATAAAGAATAAATATACATAATATTAAACGAATAAATACTAACATTTGGAAAAGTGTATTTAAATAAAATTTAAAAACATTTAAACAAATTTATTTACATTTGCGAATTTAAGCAATTCAAGTTGTAGCAAGCATTGCCCGCTTTTTTTGCTACAATTTAGTCTTCTTTAGATCAGCAATTTTCACTTTAGCAATCTTTAGCAATTCGCGTAACCAGAATTGCATCGAAAAACAACGCACTTATACTCGCACTTATACCCCATTATTCTCGTTCATTACAAGAAAAACTTGATAAAATTTCAGTCTAAAAGCCTTAAAACTTACATTCTGAAGCAAAAAAATTTAAAAAGTCCGTTTTTATAATATAAAAAGCACAAAATTTTACATTTTTGACACTTTCCCCATGCATTTGAATAATTTTCGGCCTAAAAGTACAGCCAGCGCCACCCTCGGCCGTACTCAACATTTCCGTCACTTTCGTTTCAGAGTGTCACGGGGCTGCTCTAATCCAAGCCTCCAGTATCGGGTGTAGATCGAGTTGGTTTTAGCTCGACTCTACACCAGAGACTCGATAGATGAACAATCTCGGCGGTTGCCTGAAAATAGCCTTGTTCATACAACGCGTACAGCGAAACGTAAACAGGCAGGGCGGCCTGAACCGTTTCCATAATATTGCGCAATCTACTTGACTGTGTAGTATAGTGCATGCGTCCCTTCAGAGGCGGAGTCGCAACCGTCTCTCGCCCTGCGAGAGTCTTCTGGTGTACGTCGAGTCTCTGGTGTACTTTGGCTCGGGAAATCGATATATTGGCTCGGGATCGAGTTGGGTTTTCGATACTCATTCGACAGATGTGCACTTCTCAGTTGAACTGAGCGGAGAGGGAAATTTGACAATGGCTTGACGTCACTCGGTCCCCCCTGACTCCTCCACTGCCTGGTTAAACCAGTTATGGCTGGAGTGAAAATGCTGAAAATTATTTTCCCTATAGTGGAAGAGTTGTACTTTGGCTTAGTAGTACATAATTTGAAACCTCTAAATGCAACTATAGATCCTATTTTCAACCTTCATTCAATTTTAAATTGTTTTTTAATGAAAAAGAATCTTTTTTAATATTTGGAAATATTGGACTGTTAATTAAAAAGGAGCGAATATAAAGCAGATATTGAAAAGTTTACAATTTTCCGCTGAATTGTTTTAAATAGAATGCATTCGATTGAATCGTGAATTTTTAACCAAATAGTTCAACTTTCAATCAAGTAGTTGAATTTTCAACCAAGAGGTTCAATTCGAGATTCAATTTTCTACAAAAAAGACTAATTTTTCACAAAATACATGAATTTTTAGACAAAGAGGTGAATTTTCAAATTAAAAAGATAAATGTTATACAAAAAATAAAATAGTTACATTTTCAATTAAAGAAATTAATTTTGTACTTAAAAAAACGAACAAAAAAAAAGCTGAATTTTCAAGTAAAGAAATTAATTTTCAAATCAAATGATGAACCTTGAACTGCAATACTAAAATTTTGAATAATAAAATAAATTTTCCAACAATAAACAACGTTTTCAAAAAAATAGTTAAATTTTTAAACAATAAAATGAATTAACAACGATGCGCTTCAACTGTCAACCAAGTAGTTGAATTTCCAACCAAGACACTTAATTTTATACCAAAAAGTTAGTTAGAAAAATTAATTTTTAACCAAAAATACGAATCATCCAGAGAATAGCTTTAATTTTCAAACAGAAAAAAAAATTTTCAATCAATTATGTAGTTAAATTGTCAACTGAAAAAGATAAATTTTCATCCATAAATCGAATGGATAAATTTTCCATTGAAAAAATTAATTCTCAAACAATAAAAACGTGTTTTCAAGAATATAGTTAAATTTTCAACGTAAGAATCAAGTTGTAGTTGAATTTTCAAAGGAAGAGATTAATTTTCAGCTAAAATGATGAATGTTCAACTGGAATACTTACATTTTCAGTTATAAAATAAATGTCCACCTAAAAGGAACGATTTTTCAACAAAATAGTTCAATTTTTTACGAATTAATTTTTTTCCAAAAATACCAATTTTTAACAAAGCACATGAATTTTTCACCAAGTCGTTAAATTTTTAAGAAAATAGTTCAGTTTTCAACCAAAACAATGAATTTTCAAGCTTTTTAAATGAATTTATCAATATTAGTATTATTTATAATAATTATTTTTAAGAGAATAATTAATTTATTATTATTCTCTTCTCTCGATTTTCCACCAAGAAGATGAGTTTTCGTAAACAAATCAAATACTTCAAATTGTCAGAAAAAAAATTAATTTTTATTGAAAAAAATCAATAAAGTTCTCAACAAAATAGTTCATTTTTCAAAATAATTAATTAATTATTATTCTCTTCTCTCGATTTTCCACCAAGAAGATGAGTTTTCATAAACAAATCAAATACTTCAAATTGTCAGAAAAAAAATTAATTTTTATTGAAAAAAATCAATAAAATTCTCAACAAAATATTTCATTTTTCAACCAAATCCTTTTCAACTAAAATCCAGAATGTTTGACCAGAAAAGTGAATTTCCAACCAAGTAGTTGAATTTTTAACTAAAAACGCTAAATTTTCAACTAAAAATGGAATAGTTAAAAAAAAATTAGTTAAAAATTTTAAACGCTTAAAATTCCAAAACAGTTCCACTGTCAATGTTTTTATTTGCAGTTTACTTTGCATTACTTCAAATGCAAAGAACTTTCATCTTCAAAACCTCATTGGCAATAAAATTTCAGCAAGGTCAGATGAAAAAACGATTTCTTTTGGCTTAAAAACGTCCAAAATGATTCTTTATTTTTCTTATTCTTTTCTCATTCTCTATTATTTATTTAATTTCTTTATGTATCATTTGTTAATAAAATTAAAAAATATTAACGCATAGCAACATGTTTTCTGTAAGTATCATTGGCAATATGATTTCAGCAAGTTCAAAAGAAAAAAAATCTGCCCGCTTCGCGGGCACATTCTCATGGCGCGCTTCGCGCGCGGCTCGCTTCGCTCGCAAGTTTGAGCGCGCCTAGGGCGCGCGACTGTTGGATCTCGCGCTTCGCGCTCGATTATGTATTCACCTCGCGCTACGCGCTCGGGCGTATTTGCATCGCGCTTTACGCTAGGCTCCTCTAGATTTTTGAACTTCGTGTTCGACTTCGATGAAAAGAAAAAGCTTGTTTGCAAATATTATAAAATTATCAAAACCCCTACATATTAAGTGATTGTTAAATTTTCTTTTATTTTAGACTGAAAAGGAACTTTATTTACTCAAGGTTCTATCGACCTTAAGGAACACATTCTCATCCAGACACTCGCGCTTCGCGCTCGATATTTGATTTGAAAATCATTTGAACCGTATGATAGAAACAAAAAAGTTGGAGCGCACTTACGGCGTGCGATTTGGTAAATACACTGAGCGCGCACTTTGTGCTTCGTGTTATATGTTCTTCATATACAAATTACTAAATTTGTATTTGATTTCAAATGAAAAGTAATGATATAATTGAGGCGACAAATTTTATTAGTTAACATTTTATTTTAGCTTGTGCCGTTTATCAAAAAAGTTAATTTTTTCATTTTGAATATATTCTTACCACAAAAATTGATTACGGGTGTGTAAGTCTTTTTTGAATGCACAATTTTTGTTCATTTATATGTTTTCGTACCTTGCATTGTTTTTTCAAAACTTTGATTTTTTTTACTGTCAATGTTATTTTCACGAATAAAACAAAAACCACGCATCCTATTGAAACATGAGTCACAATAAATTTGTACCTATTCCATGGATGAACAAATTTTGTTTCGGTCATTTTTTCGTACCTGGTAATATTCGTCTGAAAATTTGATTTTTCTATTTTCAATGCTGTTTTTTACGAATAAAACAAAAACTACGCGTCATATCAAAAAGTGAATGATAAGAAATTTGTAGATCTTTTTTAGGTGCACAATTTTGGTGAGATGATCTTTTCTGGTATCTTGCATAGTTTTACAGCAAAATGGCTTTTTTGATTTTTCATTAATTTTTTGTGCGATCAAAATTTGAATTTTTTATTTTTCGAAAAATTCAAAAAGTTGTCATGAAAATATTATAGCGTGTTCAGGAATCAACGTTTTTCTAATCTTGACTTTTTTTCATATCGTGCGTTTTTCGGCTTAAAATGTTCATTTTCGTTTGTTTTTTGGAATTTTGAAAATGCTATAACTCCAGTAATTTTTTTTTTTATCACGAAAAGTCATAAGAATATTTTGTTCGTCATTTTACGTACTACTAATAACCGTACATAGAATTTTCAAATCTTCCAAAAAAGTGGCCTCAAAAATTTTCAAAATGTGCTCACTTTTTGGATTTTCATCCAAAATAGCTGGTTAACGAACTCGTTCTCTATTTTTCGGCCATAAAAAAGTGTGCCAAAGCTCAATCAAATCTGATCATTTTTTCGAAAGTTATCGTGGCTACAGACAGACAGACAGACAGACTACAGACAGACAGACACCTTCGTAAAAATCGTTTTTTCTGACTCAGGAGGTCTCAAAACGTGGACATTTGATGAAAACCGACTATGTCAAATTTTACATAAAACCAATACCTTCTCATTAGAATGAGAATGTAAAAATAGTCCAAGTAGGCGACGAGCGCCTACAAGAAAGGGTTTCGTAGCCTATTAAGACGCTAATTCAAGTCTTAACAGAATCTTAAAACAAAATATTTTTTAACATTGTGAAAAAAATGTTTTGAACAAAAATTTTCATTAAAAAAAAAATTGACAAAAAAATGTGTTGAAAAAAAACGTTGAAAAAAATGGTTAAAAAAATGGTTAAAAAAAAATGTTTGAAAAAAAAATTGGTCGAAAAACGATATATCGCATCGGGATCGAGTCGGGTTTTCGATACTCATTCGCCAGATGTGTGTCTGTGACGTAGCGGTCCACCGTGGGGTGAAATGAAAAACGAAGTTCAAAATGACATTTAGAACGCAATAATGCACCGATTGTAGATTTTTGTTGTTGAAAAATTCCGGACTAAATTTCTTAGAAAACGTTGAGAGTGGATGTTTTATTTTTTTGTTTATTTAATTGTTATGTTAATGCAAACAGCGAAAGTGTCGCTTTTTTGCATTTCATGTTTTATATCCTAGACAACATTTTTCTTATACTTCAAGTCAGTTGGATTCAATGCACAGCGATATAAGGAAGAAGAAAAAAATAGTTAGCTTGTAAAGCTAATTGTTATAAGCAAATTTTATTAACAAATAATCGACATTAAGGAATATTTGTTTTCAAAGTATATTCCTGCTCTAAAATTGCTTGCTTTTATTGATTGGACTTTGGATGCTACGTGGGCATCAAAATTCAATACTAAATGTTATTAATCAATTCTATAAACAAATGTTCATCACAGACATTAATGGCAGAAACAAATATTTTTTTCTTGTACTCTTGTTGTAATGATATTTTCAATGATGTTTTATGAAAAAAATGTACCATCCATTGATATTTATTCATTTTATAAACAAAATATATACACAAATGCACATTTTAGGCGTTTTTAAACGAAACGAAATCATTTTTTCTTCTAATCTTGTTGCAATTATATTGCCAATGATGTTTTCTAACAAAATTTTGCCAATGATCAATATTTGTTCATTTTATGAACAAATTATATTAAAAAACTGCACATTGCAGATGTTTTCAAGCGCTCACATTTTTTTTCAACAAATAATTTTTTTTTTCAAACCATTTGTTTTCAACGAAATTTTTTTTTCAAAATTTTTTTTTCGAACATTTTTTTTCAACCAATCTTTTTTTTTTAATTTTCTTCCGAAACATTTTTTTTCAACAAACTTTTTTCAAACATTTTTTTTCAACAAATTCTTTTTTTCAACATTTTTTTATCAATTTTTTTTTAACAAAATTTTTGTTCAAAACCTTTTTTCCACAATGTTAAAAAATATTTTGTTTTAAGATTCTGTTAAGACTTGAATTAACGTCTTAATAGGCTAAGAAACCGTTTCTTGTAGGCGCTCGGCGCCTACTTGGACTATTTTTTTCTTTTGAACTTGCTGAAATCATATTGCCAATGATACTTACAGAAAACATGTTGCTATGCGTTTATATTTTTTTATTTCATTAACAAATGATACATAAATAAATTAAATAAATAATAGAGAATAAGAAAGAGTAAGAAAAATAAAGAATCATTTTGGACGTTTTTAAGCGAAAAGAAATAGTTTTTTCATCTCACCTTGCTGAAATTTTATTGCCAATGAGGTTTTGAAGATGAAAGTTCTTTGCATTTGAAGTAATGCAAAGTAAACTGCAAATAAAAACATTGACAGTGGAACTGTTTTGGAATTTTAAACGTTTAAAATTAAAGCTCAACATATTTCTCATTCGGAATTGTTTCATTCAAATGCTGAAGCATTTACACGTACTTTACAATAAAAAAAATTGTATAAAAAGAACATTTCAAGCATTCCAACTATTTAAATTGAATTGTTTAGTTGAAAATTAATTTTTTAAACTGAAAATTTAACTATTCCATTTTTAGTAGAAAATTTAGTGTTTTTAGTTAAAAATTCAACTACTTGGTTGGAAATTCACTTTTCTGGTCAAACATTCTGGATTTCAGTTGAAAAGGATTTGGTTGAAAATTGAACTATTTTGTTGAGAATTTTATTGATTTTTTTTCAATAAAAATTAATTTTTTTTCTGACAATTTGAAGTATTTGATTTGTTGATGAAAACTCATCTTCTTGGTGGAAAATCGAATGAAGAGAATATTAATAAATTAATTATTCTCCCAAAAATAATTATTATAAATAATACTAATATTGATAAATTCATTTAAAAAGCTTGAAAAGTCATTGTTTTTGTTGAAAACTGAACTATTTTCTTATAAATTTAACTACTTGGTGAAAAATTCATGTGCTTTGTTAAAAATTTGTATTTTTTCGAAAAAATTGAACTATTTTGTTGAAAAATCGTTCGTTTTAGGTGAACATTTATTTTATAACTGAAAATGTAAGTATTCAAGTTGAACATTCATCATTTTAGCTACAAATTAATCTCTTCATTTGAAAATTCAACTACAAATTGATTCTTACGTTGAAAATTTAACCATATTCTTGAAAACACGTTTTTATTGTTTGAGAATTAATTTTTTCAATGGAAAATTTATCCATTCGATTTATGGATGAAAATTTATTTTTTTCAGTTGAAAATATAACTACATAATTGATTGAAAATTTATTTTTCTGTTTGAAAATTAAAGCTATTCTCTGGATGATTCATATTTTTGGTTAAAAATTAATTTTTCTAACAAAAAATTTAACTTTTTGATTTTCGGGTGAAAATTCGTTGAGAATTTAACTATATTGTTGAAGATTCATCTGTTTGTTGAAAATTTGTGTTTTTGGTATAAAATTAAGTGTCTTGGTTGGAAATTCAACTAATTGGTTGACAGTTGAAGCGCATTGTTGTAAATTCATTTTTTTGTTTAAAAATTTAACTATTTTTAAAAAAAAGTTGTTTATTATTGGAAAATTTATTGTATTATTCAAAATTTAAGTATTGCAGTACAAGGTTCATCATTTGATTTGAAAATTAATTTCTTTACTTGAAAATTTAACTTTTTTTTGTTCGTTTTTTTAAGTACAAAATTAATTTCATCCATTGAAAATGTAACTATTTCATTTTTTGTATAAAATTTATCTTTTTAATTTGAAAATTTACCTCTTTGTCGAAGAATTCATGTATTTTCTGAAAAATTTGTCTTTTTTTGTAGAAAATTGAACCTCGAATTGAACCTCTTGGTTGAAAATTCAACTACTTGATTGAAAGTTGAACTACTTGGTTAAAAATTCACGATTCAATCGAATGCATTATATTTAAAACAATTCAGCTGAAAATTGTAAACTTTTCAATATCTGCTTTATATTCGCTCCTTTTTAATAAACAGTCCAATATTGCCAAATATTAAAAAAAGATTCTTTTTCATTAAAAAACAATTTAAAATTGAATGAAGGTTGAAAATAGGATCTATAGTTGCATTTAAAGGTTTCAAATTATGTCCTACGAAGCCAAAGTACAACTCTTCCACTATTATTATTATTATTATCGATTAGCAATTCGAACTCGAAAGTTCATTGCCTCATCTACCCGAAACCGCCACGCATCTCTATCCTGTGCATCCTCCATCCAGTTTAAGTAATCATGTCCTAGTTCTTTTAGATCATCCCTTGCATTTTTCTCCCATCTGTTTCTCGGTCTGCCTAGAGCCCTAGAGGTCTCTTACCAGTCGGTTTCCCTCTTAAAACTTGCGCCACTGTTCTTTCATTGCCCATTCTTGCTACATGCTCCGTCCATCTTAATTTACGCGCTTTCATTACTCTATTAATATTTGCTAACCCATAGAGAGCATGCAGCTCATCATTATGCAGTTTTCTCCATTCACCAGTCTCTTCATCCCTCTTTGGACCATAGATTTTTTTATTTTCGAAAACTCTAAACCTATTCTCCACTCCCTTCGTCAGCGCCCACGTTTCACACCCGTACATGACGACCGGCATTATTATCGTTTTGTAAATTCTTACTTTGATGTTTCTAGATAGCAATCGCGATTTTAGTAGCGTGTTGGCTGCATAATAGCACCCATTGCCAGCGTGCAGCCGCGCGTTGATTTCCGTTTTAATGTTATTTTCGCTAGTTATAATAGACCCGAGGTATTTAAACTCGTTAACCCTTTCGAATTTCATATTTCCGACCATTAGATCCCCGCCTACATTACTTTGTTCGGACTTGGCGACGGTCATATATTTTGTCTTCGATTCGCTAACTTCCAAACCAATATCTTTGGCTTTTGTGATAAAGATTTCTGCATTTTTAGCTACGGTTTCTTTATCATCCCCTAGTAAGTCGAGATCATCCGCATACCCAAGAATTTGTATTATCCCATTGAGGGTAGCACCGGTCGGATTCGCTTGTACTTGTCTGACCACGTATTCTAAAACTAATTGTAAGTTGAAAAGGGCGCACGAAAGTGCATCGCCCTGTTTCAGGCCATCACGGATCGAAAACTCTTCAGATAAACTTCCGTTTACACGTATTCTACCCCTACTGGCGCTTAAGCAAATTTCGATAAGTCTAACTAATTTTCTTGGTACACCCAAGAACTCTAGGATCCAGTACATTCGTGCGCGTATAATAGAGTCGTAAGCTTTTTTGAAATCGATAAGTAGCTGATGTACTACACTGAAAGAAATAATTCGACGATGCACGCATAATTATGGTTATACCAACCATAATGTATTGCTCGCTGAGCTACAGCGATACGGTTTGCGTATTTTACCCATACTATAATTGCTGAAGCAATATTACTGCTTGAGTCATTTGTTTCAATAGATATTTCTAAACATAAGATGGCTGTATTAGAACGAATTTGTACGGCTGCGTCAGACAGAATTTGGTTGGGCTAAATCAACCATACGCAGGACTGTCTGAGCTGCTCCTCCCGTTGAGGAGATCTAAGCATACCGTTCGGATGGTCTAATGTTATGCATGTCTGATATACAATGCTAATGAGGGTCATGCATCCTCCATACTACAGTGCACTTAAAAATGGTTTAAAAATTAGATTTTTTGGTACTTTTGTTATTAATTAAAATATAAAACTATAATTTCGTTGGAAAGTATTTTTCATAGATATAATATTAATTTTTAAATAATAATATAACATATTGATTGAAAGAAATTCACTTTTGGGTTAAAAAATTGAATTTATTTTAATTCATTAATTATATTATATATCTGTGAAAAATAGTTTCCAATGAAATTATAGTCTCATAATATTAATAATAACGAAAGTACCTAAAAATCCTGACGTGTTGCATACACAAAATTCAAATATTATTCTTAAGATACAAAAATAAAAGGCAAATGTATTTTAAACACAAAATTTATTTATTAATTGTTTATAGAATAACAAAAACATGGAAGTGGAAACTAGTATTTTTCAAAAGTTTAAAAAAATACCCATTACATGTACAATGAAATAAATCTTAAAATTAACGTTGGAAGAAACGCATCATTTATACAATAGAATTTTTCACAATTCTGTTCTAATCTGAATTACTGAAAAGAAACCACTTATTTGCACCTTAGTATGAATTTCTATACTGACTAATAATTAGTTGAAATGTTCAGTAAAGCAAATTAGTGGCTAACTTTTCACTAATCTAGACTTATAGAGATCAAAGCCTTCGTTGCTCATATTCTTTTAAAGAATACTCTTTAAGTGAGATTCTTTGAAGAATCTCTTTCAATGATTTAAGAAGAAATCTGTATCCAACTTGTAAATTTTGTGCATTTTCAAGGTCATCATCATCACGAAATCGTCTTCACATTCTCAATTTTTAAATTTTCATAAATTTTTCGATGGAGTTTGGAAGAGAACGATGAAAATCAAAGGAATCTGGAAAGAAAATTGAAAAATCTGGATTAGATCAAAAACTTTGTAATTAAAAAAAAAAATCGTGTATTTCTTTCTGAATAAACGTACAAATTTAAATACTCGTCATCTTATGAAACATTTTTTCCCTAAATCAAAAAAATACGTGTGGCCTAATTTCCTCTAAAAACACAACATATTTTGTCACTCAAAGATTCTGCTACTGAAAGTGTGAAACCTGCCTGATTTGAAATGCATTCGGTCAGGGGAATAAAATTGTTTTTAATGATAGTTAAGGGGAAAGTCCGTGAAGCCTTAAAATGAAAGTCAATATTTATATTGACAAAAGGTAATACGATTCAAAAGGTACAAAATATATCCTTACATTTGGTAACGTTTCTGAAGGCTTAAGAGCAAGAGTGTCATTTTATTTTTCAAGTAGGGAGGACTTCCACTTCTGCCACTTGTTAGTGAAAATGGCTATAGGTCCAGCCTTATTCATAAATAAATCTTGAATTAATTTTGGAGTGAGGCATTCAAAAGCCTCTTCACTCACTTCATTCGCTATAAAATATTACGAAAATAATAATCTACAGTCTACACTATCTGTTTACGTTTTGCTTCAAACTTTACTAAACGTGGGGTTATGTTTGAAAATTGCATGCAATAAAACATATTTTTGACACATAATTAATAACACTTACCATCAAACTCGGGTATAAATTTCGCCAGATTCCATTCTTGTAATTTATTTTGCACGAAGTCATCCATAATTAGAATTAAAATGCACAAAACTAATAAAAATCAGAAACCTGAAGACAGAGCGACTCAAGCCGAATCAACGCGCACCTCACTGGTTGACAATAAAAAAAACACGGTACAATACATCGATTGGCATGATCCTGATCGATTGGTATGGCTGAATCAAGCAACCAGCCGGATGCCCAATGCAACACTTTAAAGCAGTGCTGGTTCAAATAGACAGTTGATAAAATTAGATGTTCAGTACGGCCGTGAGACCGAGGCATAGAATGCTTGTACCTGCATTGTAATATTTAAATATATTAATCATATTGGTTATTCGAAACTTTTCTCAACTATCGTTTTAATCAAACAAACTTTTCTTGTTATATTAGGCTTGATGATTTTCTTATTCGTAGGTGATAATGCTCAATTTCGTATGGCTGAGACAGCACAATTTTCTTTCTAATTTAGTTAGAAATTTTCAAGCAAACTCGGATTGCTACTAACCTTGAACTATTTCTTTCAGTGTACTTCATTAAATTCCCATTACTTTTCTAACAATTGTCTAATTGTGAACATTTGATCGCTTGTAGATCGGTTTCGGCGGAATCCACACTGTTAATCCCCAATGATTTCCTCGGCTAAAGGAGTTAGTCTACTTAAGATTACATTGGACAGAATTTTTTAAAGATGGGAATAATAATAGAGGTATTCCATTCCTCCGGCATGCGTTCTGTTTTCCAAACTGCGCGTATTAATTTACAAATTTGCCTTGTGAGGCAGGGGCCTCCATTTTTTATCAGTTCTGACGGTAGGTCGTCGATGCCCGCGGCTTTATTATTTTTCAACTTCTTTATGGCCATTTCTATTTCTACATCAGTAGGATCATCAATTAGTAGATCGGCAGTGTGGATTTCACCGAGATTACCTTCAACGGGGGCTTCGCGTACATTTAATAGCTTATCGAAATAGTTTTTCCAGAAATTCAGTCTCTCTGTCGCATCGGCTACTAGATTGCCATTTTCGTCCCTCATTACTTCCGTTCTACTTTGGAAGCCTTTCCTTATAAAATTGATTCCCCTGTACATCTCACTCGGGTTATTTTGTTTATTATGCGTTTCTATTGCTAGTATTTTATTCTTTTCCCACTCCCTTTTCTTGGATCTATAAAGCCTATTTGTACTTTTACTAATCTCGAGATACTTCTTATATGATTGATCGCACTTATTTTGTAAACTAATTAGTTTGGCCTTCCGACGTTTTTCAAACCAAAGTTTGCACTCTTCGTCAAACCATGGTTTGCTTTTGGTTACTTTCTTTAAACCTGTAGTAAGTTTCGCGACTGTCTTTATCACCTTTTTCATATTGCTCCACAGGGTTTCCGAGTCCTCCACGTAATTATAGTTACCGTCTCTCTGTTCTTGGAGAACGTCGAAACTATTAGAAATCTCAACTTGATGATTTAATATTTCTGTTGGTGTTTTAAACTTATCTATAGGGTAAAAATATCTCAAGTGTGCCACTTTTAAATCGATAGTTCTATTTTCAATCAATTTATACAGTTTTCGATTCGTTTTTATATCAAAATAACTCCCCTAAAATATTTTTGCAAAAAATTTATTTTTTCTAAAGTTATTAACAATCAAAGTTCATGATCATATTTTTTTCAAAAATTGATTATTCACGAACGGTTCATCGAAATTCAATAATAGGGTTATGAAAATTTTTATTACAAAGTACACTTTACGCACAAAAATTGTTCGGTGGTAAAAAAATTTTGTTTATTGTTTAAATAATCGTTTGTTTTAAACAATTGGAAGTTAATTAAACTTCTCCGCCTGTGAAAGAATTCTTCCACGCTCCAATAGATTCTAAAATCTCTTCCGAACATTTTGGTGAAAAAAAAAGTTATTATTTTTCAGTAGTTCAAAAGTTATTGATTTTTTTGTGACCGCGCTCCGACCTCTAGCGCTGGTCGAGCACGCACAATTATATAAACAAATGCATAGTTTAGGCGTTTATTGGAAGTAATCGTTTTTCTTTCTTAGTAACAATAAATTATATGACTGGTAATATTTAGTGATTGAGATTGGTCACTCGATATTTTTTGTTTATTTTATAAACAAATTTTATAAACAAAAGCATAGTTTGGTCATTTATAGACAGAAAGTAATAGTTTTTCTTTCTAATCGTCTTCAACATACATATCTGGTGATGTTTTGTGACAAAGAATTGTCAATCGATATTATTTGTTTATGTTATAAACAAATATTATAAAAAAATGCATAGTTTGACCATTTATAGATAAAAAGTGATCGTTTTTCTTTCTAATCGTCTTCAAATTACATAAGTGGTGATATTTAGTGACGAAGAATTGTCATTTGATATTATTTGTTTATGTTATGAACAAATTTTATAAACAAATGCATAGTTTGACCATTTATAGATAGAAAGTGATCGTTTTTCTTTCTAATCGTCTTCAAATTACATAAGTGGTGATGTCTAGTGATCTCTCCAAGGCAAAAGTGGAGCAAGAATGAATTTAAAATGGATCCTGAAATTATCGAAATGATTCACAAGTACACCTTGGACGCTAATTTTTCTAGAACATCACAAAACATTTCCAGTGATATCGTTTGAAGGAAATAATAAACAAAAATTATACCTTCTGTCTACAAATGGCTGAACTACGCATTTGTTCATAAAATAAACAAATAATATCAAATGACAATTCTTCTTGACAAAATATCACCACTTATTTAACTTGAAGGCGATTAGAAAGAAAAACGATCACTTTCTATCTATAAATGGTCAAACTATGCATTTGTTTATAAAATTTGTTCATAACACAAACAAATAATATCAAATGACAATTCTTCATCACTAAATATCACCACTTACGTAATTTGAAGACGATTAGAAAGAAAAACGATCACTTTTTTTCTATAAATGGTCAAATTATGCATTTGTTTATAACATGAACAAATAATATCGACTTACAATTCTTCGTCACTACATATCACCTCTTATGTAATTTGAAGACGATTAGAAAAAAAACGATAACTTTCAATCTATAAATGGTCAAACTACCCAGCTAACACAGTTACTAGTCCGAATAGTCACATAAGTGTAACAAGATTAAAAAAACCAGTCACTGGTGACTTCCATGCTGGTCACCCAGTGACAATATATTTCCCACTCAAAGTAGTAACAAATTACAAGCGAAGCAGGTAACATTATCCCGCCATTGTAATCACATGCTTGTAACAAGGTGATGTTTGGAAACGCAACGTGCAATGACAGCTTAACCTCAAAATATACATCGTTTCGGAATTATAATTATGAATATTTTTGCAAAAATGTTGGAAAGGAACATAATTAAACGATAAATAAGTTCCAGAAAAGGGAGATAATATGTGAACAAAGCTTTTATAAAAAAACAGATATTTATCAGCTGAACCCTTACGAAAAAGAAATTACATTACAGAGGTTAGACCCAAAATGTATACATGTATAAATGAAGATCGCTGCCGGTTGTTACCGCCATGTTACTAGTCTGACAGGGAACGGTTGCAAACAAGCCTCCCTAGTAAACTACGGCGATTATGCCGTTACCTGCTAGGACACTGAGATACAAGTAACAATTCCTCTGATAACATGTGATCATTCAGGAACCTTTCAGGATGGTAACAGGTTAGCTGGGTATGCTTTTGTTTATAAGATTTGTTTATAACATAAACAAATAATATCGATTGACAATTCTTTGTCACTAAACATCACCACTAGGGCGTATCGAAAAAAATAAATTTGTTTGCACGAAGTTCTAATAGCAATGAAAACTTTCTTTAGGGAGTCAGAAACACTCCCCTAAAGTTTCATGAAAATAAAAAATTCCTTCTGTCTCCGCATCGTAGATATAGCTAAAAATCACAAAAAACGAAGCACTTCTTCAAATTTGAAATGCAAAAATTTTTTGTTTTAAATTTAAATTACCAATAAAAATAGTTCAAAACAAGTCGATTTATACCTGTATAGCGATCATTCCATTAAAATATTTTTTACCCTCCCTAATTGACTTTTAAGTTTAAAAAAATCGAAAAAAGTAGACTTTTTCGCTATTTTCTTAGATTCATGGTAAATTTCTCGACCATTTGACCATATAATGTGAGATATACGTTAATCAGAATGTATTTTCAATATGTTGCAGTCATACCAATTAATTTATTGTTGTTTCATTCGTTGAAGAGTTATTAAAATGTATTTTTTTGGTGAGGATGACAATAGACCTATTAGTAATGCAATAAACTTGGCAGCAGGCGGTCAGCGCGCACATGGCAGGCATGCTGGAGATCCAAAGGCGTAGACACTGTACAAGGGTTATGCGTATACAGCTTCAGTGTGCCCCTAACCTTTGCACCGCATGACGCCCTTGAGTATCAGTTTCAGGTCTATTGTCGCCCTTTTCAAAAAAATAGATATTAATAACTTTTCAACGAATAAAAGAATAAAAATTGTATTGGTATGACTGCATTCGCAGTAATTTCCTAAAATTTTCAGATTTTTCCCCGTATTTCTATCACGCGCAGAAGCAGAGATAGTCGCTCAACATTTAAACAATAGTACAGGTCCATATATTTAAATTTCGCAATTTTGGACCACATCATCATTTTAGTACAACTTCAAAGAATGAGTACACCAATTTTGACACCTTTATTACTTTTTCCGAGAGAGTTACATCAATTCAAAGCGAGCAAATTAAACAATCATCCCAATTTGCATAAAATTAAACAATTTATTGATAATTTCAGATATACTTGTATTTATCAAGTAGGTAAGTATAGTTTTTCGTAGGAATTTTTTCTCTAACACAAATTCGCTCAATGCAAAATGACTTTTTGTTGTAACTCGATAAAATTACTTATAACAAAACCTCTGTTATCTTCCAAGTTATTAACTTTAGAAGAACATTATTCATTACAAAAATGTGTATTTCAGTTGGTACTTTCAAAACAGTGTTACTTTTTTTTTCATTCATTAAATACTTTTTTGGTTAGTGATAAAAGTATTTGTTGTCACTTATTTTACACGTTAATTGATTTTGTGCATTAAATATTCGTCGGAGCGAAAAAATGCTAGAACAACTATTGTTTCTCATGAGCTTATCTAACAAGAGAAGAAAAACAAATTTCAAAAATTTCAAATTTTAAATGTTTAATGTAACGTTTATAAAAAAGAATTAATTGCGAATATCTCGAGAACGGCACATTTGCCAGAGTTCTGCTACACAGTTTTGGATTCTGGAGATCATTTTACATAAGAATCACGAAAAAAATCGAATGGACCTCGTCGATCCGACGGAAATGGGTTTGGCGTCTGGACTACGTAGACTCGTAGAGGGAAGATAGGCATAGAGGCGACAATGCAGCGGGCAGCTTGATGCACGCTAAGGGGAGCGGCATAGAGGCGACAATGCAGCGGGCAGCTTGATGCACGCTAAGGGGAGCGAGACGGCAGGGGACGGCTTAGTTAGGTTTAGTTTGGGAACCAGCAACGCGTGGCGCTAGTGCCACGAACCATGGTTCTGCAGCACTGCAGTGCTTCATGCCTCATCTGTGTGAGTGGGGTAGGTGAAGAGAGCGTGCGGTGTACAGGGGTCGAACTGCAAAAAATTTAGAACCCTTATACCTGGACTGGTCTTTTCGAACTCTATTATGGCTATTCACTTTCTTTCCCCATCAGAAATTTTTTGATTCGCCCATCAGAGGAATAATTCTTTTCTTAGAATGATTAATTACAATAGTCACTATTATTGCAATACGTGAGAATTTATTGAATAATATATGCTTTTGAATTGTAACAATAGCAAACACGTGAACTTATTAATAAATACACAAATAAAAATGTACAGATCATGTTCTTCGCATACAATAATTATTTTCTTAGAATTATAATAAAATGTGAGAACATTTTTTACATTATTTGATTTTGTACTTATACATTCTCTACTCTCATACTTATCTTTCTGCACTCGTGAAAAAAATCTGAATAATGTAGGTACAACTTAGAAAAAAAAACTTATAAATAAAAAACGTTTTATCATTATCGTAGGTACAGTTGAGCTCTCGGATTCAATAACTCACCCGACTCTCTTACTATTTTACAAAGTACACATTTCAGTTAATTTTTAATGAATTTATCTAAAATATTCCAGACATTTTCTTTGAACTATATAGAACAACTTTCTCACTGGAAGCCCAGTAAGAAGGCTTGGATTGATCGGGATTAAAAAATGTAATTCACATGAATACCTGATTTTTCTGGTCGTCTCCTAAACCGCAGGGGAAATAAATATGAGAAAAAATCAATCCCCTTCAATGCAACTCAAAAATTTTCACAAAATAGTACTGAAAGGAATTCAAAAAAACAAAAATCCGTAGTCAGGATCAATAAAATTGAATCTCTGCCAATAAACGTCGAAAATTGCACGGAACGGTACTGAAGGGCATTGAAAAGTTCGAGTATGCAAAATAAGGAATAGAATGGATTTAAATAAACTCAATTTCAAACGATTGGTTGAATTAAAATGGAAATTAATTATTAGCGTAATGAGTCGTATTCTATTGTATATAAAAATGTGTGCTACTTAAATTCAATAAAATGGATATGTTAATTGCATAAGGGTAGATCGAAAATAATTGAAAAAATAAAAAACAGCCTAACAAGGCAAAGTTTAATTAAAGGCACCCACACGATTAAACCCAAAGTTCCTTGTAATTCAATTTTTCTTCTTGATTTTTAATGTAAATCCTATTATATAATTTTTATTATACCGATACGCATGGCTCATCACGTTGACTCAGTATTTTTCTTTCAGAAAACAACTTTCAATTTCTTGTGGTATAACGTAATTATTATCTATTAATTGACTATCTACTCAATTATTATTTATCCATTTACTATTATCAATTCATTTTCGTTTTGTTTTTATCTGGACCTTCACCTTATTATTAATTCTTATTATTATTACTTTATGTGTATATATTTTTAATTCATTATTTATTTACTATTCAATGAAATTTATACAATTAACAGTAACCATTTTTTACAATCTTTGATCAGTTATAGATTTATGTAATTATCAATGCGATCCTTAAAATTATTAATTTTAACCACCTTTTCCACTTAATCTATAGCTTATGCATTTCTAAAGTATATTATATTTATTTATATTTTTATTTATTTTAAGATATAAAAAATCTTATTAATAAGATTCACGAAAATTGAAACTATTAAACTTATATTCCAGAAAAAAGGATTTAAAATATTTTTAAACCGATATTTTCTAAAGGTACCAATGGGAATAAAATTCATTTGAACTATATGCTACATTTTGGAATTCGAGACAATGAAATAAAGATTTATTCTGAAGGTATGAGAGGGAATTAAATAAACTGAAAATAAATTCTACTTTACGGAATTAAAAGCAATTCAATATACATATTTTCTGGATGAAATGGAAGGAATTAAGTAAATAGTAATTAAGTAAAGTCGTTGCTGCCACTATGGGAACTGCAGGGAATTAAATTTCTGAAAAATGTATTACTCTCTTGCGGATTGGAGGTCGCTGGAAGAATCAGGTTTTAAATAGGATTGAAAATTGTTCATTTTTAGCTGAAATCGGAATTTCACAATTCTTTTCAATTCAAATCTTCTTACTGGGAGTTGTTTTAAATCTGAAGTTGCCTCGATACTTTTTGTCTCCGAAAGTAGAAAAATGTGGTTACCGCTCGGCCTTAATTTTCAATTGGATATTATTAAACAAAAGGTCATTTTCAACTTTTTATTATTTTGCAGGCATTTGCTGAGTATACTTTGTATGTGTACTCAATTTCAAACAGTTTCAATAAAATTTGTACGAGTTTTGATGATTTATGTTTTAATCACTTATTGAATATTAGGAAAAAAAGTTTCATTTCAGTTTTTAATTTTTATTCTTAAAACTAATTTTAGGACATAAGAAATTTTAAATTATTATTATTGAAATTTTGTCTGAACTTGTAAACATTTTTTAAAACAATTAGAATTATTCCTATATTTTTTCAAAAAATTTTGTTTCAATTCTTGCACAATAAACAAATTTTCATAAAATCTTTCACATTCATTTCTCACAATTTCAGAAATCTTCTCAAATCTTTGTAAATATTCGGTTAAAATTAAATTTTCAAAGTAAAAAATCATTTTCTATTTCCGTAGGAATCTTACAAAACAAAGTCTTACACATACATTATACATTATTTTTGTTTCTGTCTTTGACAATATCAGCGGGTATATTTGACATTTCAGCAACATGATTTTTTTATCTCAGACAGAATCACTGAAACTGAAATGGGGCTTAAGATCACATCCAATGTTTTTAATAAGAAAGTTTCGTTAAGGGGGCCCATTTGACATATCAAACGTGTTAGAATAGATCCATTTGCCAAACCGTTTTTTTTTTTTGGTTTTTTTTTAACAGTTCCGAAAGTTACTTTTGCGTTGACGACTAACTTCCATTGATTTCAGAGTAAAATATCGAAGAGGAAAAAGGAAGAGGACGAAATTATCAGAAAATTACGTTGAGAAAATAATCCGCTATCTTTCACAGGTTTTGAGTTATAATATATTGAAAAATCGCCACTGTACGGAAAAGTATTCCACATGTGAGTGAAAGTATACTCAATTTGCTGTGATTACAAAGAAAGAACAATATCTTATCTATAATAGGTCATAATTTAAGATCCCTGAAAGTTGACCATTTTGACGATGCGAGAGGATAAAATAGAGTCTACAAAAATCTGTGTGCATCTAAAAAAAGTCTATTAGTCCTATTAATTTGGGGAATTGCAAGGTTTCAAAAATTCAACTTTTTGTTGCATTTTTGACTGAAAACGGAGAAGTTGTGTTTTTGGAAAATACCTCATTTCCTGTGAATCCCATGACAAAGTTCCTGCAGGATAAATGAAAGTGAAGTCAATTTAGCGTAAATTTTTGTCCCAAAGAAGTGTATATAATTCATTTCTCATGTCTAATACGTCTTTTTCCATTAATAAATAAAAAAATGTTTTAAAAAAAATCTTGTTATCACCACTTATGATTACTATTTGGCCACTTTTTAGTACTATTGTGGCTTTTTTTAGTACTTTTGCGGCTCTTTAGTACTTTTTGTATCAACCAAAAATATTTTTATTATTAATTGTTAATAACAAAATCTTGTCATAACCCCTGTTGAGTTCTTTCGAGTACAATTAACTAATTAATTCATGAATTAAAGAATTATGTATTATTGAATTTATTAATTGAATGAATCACTGACTTCATGCATGAGTTTAAAATTGTTTTTCATTTTTTTTTTAATAAACACGCATTCGCACAAGGTCGCTTATAGTAAATTTGTCTGCTTTTACACAAAAATTCATCTTTTTGAAAACAGCTGATCATACTGGAAAATTATGCAGAATGTAAAAGATGCGGCTTATTAAAAAGAGTATTTTTGGATCATCAGTCTTTTTATAAATGATGCATACGTAAAGACCTCTCAATAAGCGGGATAGATAATTCACACTACTTTATAACAATTTCCTTCGCATATCTCCCTCAGAATGCATAATTATAAAAATAATTATGATAAAAAATCATTTTAATGAGTCGCGTCTTTTATATTCTGTATATAATTTTGCGTTATGATCTGCCTTTTTCGAGAAAAATCAATTTTTCTGTAAAAACAGACCAATTTATTTCTCCTTCAACGTGGTTCATTTTTAACCCACAAGGAACAAAAAAATCGAAAATGCACGTTGAGGTTCGGACATGCTTTTGTTTAAGCACCCCTAATATTCATATGCTGTTAATTTATAAATAAACAAACGCTTTTTGCTACGTCCATGAAAGTATTATGCTATTAGTGATATATTATCACAAAATCTTCAGCATAAATACTCATAGTTATTATTAGAAACTGTTCAAAATATTATCAAATATTCTCAGTAAAAACGAGAGACCTTTTTTTTCGGTATCATATTTTTCGAGTCCTTTTTTGAAATATGATAACTTCATGCTGTTATTATTTTCAATGTAGAAAAACGACTCTGGAATCCCACGAGTGGTTTCATTTTAGTATGACGGGAGACAGATTTTTTAGTCGTATTTCAATGCCTGGAATTAGCTCTGAAATAATAGTATTTTTACAGTGTTAACAAGAATTTTGATTTTCAGTGAATTTCATACCTACTAAAACATCTTGTAACTGACTAAATTTTCATGTGAAAATTCCAAAAACTTGGCAGAGTACAACTTAATTGGCACAATTAATTGAATTTGCGAAATCGAAGATGGTGAAGGAATTGCAAAGTAAAATTGGATTAAAAATAGCACACCAAGAAGTTTTAATTTGCTTATTTTTAATTAATATATGTCCTGCTTACAAAATTGTATATCTACATTTTTCAACACTCTATTTTTCCAATTGAAAAAAATCAAATGATATAGAAAAGAGGCTAAATTAGCAGAGTTAAGAGTTAAATTAAGCATAAAATAATAGAAAACTTGAAACTGTTTCCAAATTTTGACCGGAAATATCCTTTTAGTAATAATAAGCGTAATAGTAATTAATCATTCTAGAATCGTCACGGAAACTAGCAGCTGAATGGTGGTAAAATTAAATACTTGGATCAGCATTCTGAGATTTAAAATTGTATGTTCTATTATAATTTATTTTGTGTTTTTATTAAATAATTGATGGAATTTGAAAGTTTGTAATTGTTATAAATTATGTATAATTGTTATTTCTATACAATTTTTGTCAAAATAATGAATGATTCAAATATTTAAATCCTCAATTATGAATATATTTATTAAAATAAATAAATATAATTGAAATAAAATAATAATATAATATTTTCTTATTATTAATTCAGAGAGGCCGTTTTAATCAAGGGAAAAAATTCCCGGTCATTTCACGGTTTTTTTGTGTTTACAAAAAAAGTTAGATGACATCTTTGCTGTTTTATCGATAGATATCGTTTTTAATTGACCCAAGTATTATAATAAAGAAGATTTTTTTATTGGCATTAGGTTCGATAATATTTATTTGTGTTGTGTTCTGCAATCAAATTGAAAAATATATTTATTTTTAAATAAAATAAAAATTATATTTTTTATGTTTCGTCCCGGACTAACTCACTGGACTCGTCAGTAAGGCTATGTGAATCAGTCCTACCTTATACATTTTAATTGATCTAAATTCATTATAATGTATATTTTCCAAAACAAAATTTTTTGAGTTTGTTTGTGAATTTAATCAATTTTGCAGCCAATAATATAGTGTACAAACCAAGCCTCAATTCACGCAGTTGTAACAAGAATAATATATACAAGGATATAAATATTGAAAGAGAAGGAGAAGGAAGAAAATTACTGAGGATAAGTATAAAATTCCTTTTTTGGTTCACTAATCTTCATTAACTACTTCATTAACCTAATAATAATTTCTTTTCAGCTTGGTAAATGTTGATCTTTTAATTTAAGGTATCCGTGGTTGAAATGCGCTATATTATTGACTGCAAAATTTATTACATTTACAAACAAACTTAAAATTACTGACGAGCCCAGTGAGTCAGCCCAGGATGATATATGATAAATCTCATTTTTATATATTTTTGCTTAAATTAATATATATTTTAAAATTAATTGCAGAACACAAAGCAAATAAATATTATCGACCCTAATCGCAATAAAAAAATCTTCTTTACAATTACAAAAAAAGATTCGAACTCTTGAAGCTAACATTTTTTTGATTTGAAATTACAAAAACTGAACTGCAAATCAAAACACTTAAAGTGCAACTGTTTGAAATTTTAAACTTTAAAAATTAGAGCCTAATTTTTTTAAATTTAAACGCTTGATTAATAAATAATTGTTAAACTTTTATAAATTGTACAATTCAAAGATTAAAAAATATATATAAATCCACACTATCATTGTCAATTCTCTTAATTGAAGAATGAATCAACAAATTTATATATTTTTAAGCAATTTTAAGTTAGAAACATTACAAATTGAAAGTTTAAATTTTTTTTACTGAACACTTTTTAAAATAGAATTAAATTATATTAATTTTCGGTCCTTAAAAATTAATAATTGTTCAATTGTTATTCATACACCAAACATTGTTTTGGAATCTATTTCAAATGTTCTCTCAAAATTATTATTTAAATAAAAAATCATCTAAAATTTTTCCAGGAATCTTTAGAAAATTGCTGTATCATCTTGAAACCTCTCAAAATCCTCAAACAGCTTCAAAATTGTAATTCAAAAGATTTTTTGGAATGTTTTCAAATTTCTAATTGTTTTTGAAATTTGTTTAAAAATTTGAAGTTTTTTTTCAAATGATCCTAATTTTTTCTAAAACTTTTATTGAATCCTGGGAAATTCAAAAAATCCTTTTCAATATTCTGTTGAAATTATTTTTTTAAAATAAAAAGTTATTTAAAATTCTCCCAAGAATCTTAAGAAATACGTTTTTATTATCTTCGAACTTTTCAAAACCCTTAAAAACCTTCAAAATTTTATTTTGAAATCTTCAAGAATCTATGTTTTGTTTTGATAATTTTTTGGAATCTTTTCATGTTTAAAATTATATTAGAATTTTTTCAAAATTTCTAAATATCTCTTCAACTTACTCGAATTTTTTCTAAATAAATAATTGTTCAACTGTTATTGATACAAAAAAAATCAAGAATTTCACTTACGAATAAAGAATTGTTTAAAAAGAACAATTAAAATTGTAACATTCAAACATTATATTTAGCTCTCTGGAATTTTATTTTATTTATAATTGATCATTTTATATAAGCAGTCAAACCTTGTTGAATATGAAAAAATTGATCTTTTTCTTAATTAAAAATTTCCGAAGTGAATGGGTTAAAAATGGAATATCCGGATCTTTTGGTACGAGAGAAAAGTGATTATTTTCTTCATTATTGTCGTAGCCCGAGTTGCAACCAAGAGTTATACACTTATATCCCATGTTTTCCACCCTTATTATTTTACACACACTTATTGAAAAATATAGAATCTTCACTGTACTACACATTCCTTGACTTCTTTTTATGAATTTCTCCGATAGAACTCATTTATTTATTTAATTAATTATAAGTTTCGCCCATGCAACACAATACAAATCTCAGCCGTCCTGATTGGAGCGCCAACTGTCGGATTAGTTCACCGGCCGGACGCTAAGAAAATCAGAAAAGTGGGGACGATGCATGGGGCTGCTCTATACCTATCTTCCCTCTACGGTACCACCGACCAAGCTTCGGCGGCGTGACGTCGCTTATACGTGAGTGGCGTGGCCTATCGTGCGCCTTGGAGGTGGAGGGGATACACAGGAGTAAGCGAGGTGTCCGAGAGTGGTATCCGGCTTCTCTTTCCAACCTATGTATTCCCTCCACCTCTAAGCCACTGGATACGCCGTGTGTCAGTGTGGCAACCTAGTGTCATTCTGGCTGATGGGCTCAGTTTTCTTATAGATATTTTGGTATATATAGATATACTACACAATAGGAAACCTCAACGTAACATGGTGGCATCCCTTCTCAAAATGGCGGCATCCGGCTAGGTTGCCACACTGTCTCTGGACCCTCTGTACTGGAAGTACAGAGGGTCCAGAGACAGTAGGGAGATTTTGCATAGCGTTTCGTAGGATACGGTAAACGCTAAGCGATACGCTAACGAACGTTGGATAGCGGAAAACGTTAACGCTAAACTCGTAGAGCAGTGTGGCAACTTAGTGTCATTCTTTCTGATTGGCTCAGTTTCCTCATAGATATTTTGGTATATATAGATATACTACACTTTGGAAAACCTGAACGTAGAATGGTGGCATCCGTTCGCAAAATGGCGGCATCCGGCTAGGTTGCCACACTGTCTCTGGGCCCTCTGTAACTGGAAGCAGACGCCAGCGCCAGGCCAGGCGTTCAGGGGTGGGACTCCGATGCCTTAAATCAAACGGATCTCTCTTTCTACCATGGGCCATAGACAACGAGGCGCGATCGAAACCGAAACGATGGTTTCGAAAGCTCTCTTTCTATCGTATATGGTAGACAGAGAGGATCTCATAGTTATGAAACGACTTGTCGTTGGCAACCATCGGACCCTCTCTGTCCACAATATACGATAGAAAGAGAGTTTTCGAAACGATCGTTTCAACTTTGATTGCACCTCGTAGTCTATCTCACATGGTAGAAAGAGAGGTCTGTTGGATTTAAGGCATCGGGGTCCCACCCCAGGCATGATCCAATACATCAGAGGTCGGCAGCGAGGGGAAATTTCTCAAGTCCAGCTCTTTTAGCACGTGTGGACCGCTCGCTGCGTCTCTCCCACCAAGAGCAAAGATATTTTAAACCTAGATGCGGCACATCACTAGCGAACCTATAGTAAGTTCAAAGAACTAAAAAAAGACCATTGGTTAAAAAGAGACAAAGATTACTCCATCTCCTTTTAACTAACGGCATTTTTTTAGTTCTGGGAACTTATTATAGGTTCGCTAGTGAGGTGCCGCATCTAGGTTTATAATATCTTTGCCAAGAGTCTCTACTCCACTCTAAGACAGTGGTGCTAACAGACCGCGACTTTTTCAACTGCGCAGGCGTCGTGTAAAGAAGGAGTGACGAAGAGAACCTTAGCATTCTTCCTTACTCCACCCTTGCGCGACGCCTGCGCAGTTCAAAAAGTCGCGGTCCATTAGCACCACTGCTCTAAGAGTTCGGGGTGGTGGTAAATTGTGACGCAATAGAATAGAATTTACCACCACCCCGAACTTAGAGTTCCTCTAGGGAGAGTTGTGTCACCGCTTACTCCGCCTCTGATTGGTGCCGCGAAAGCAGAATCGGATGTTTTGAAATTGGTGCGACTTTCAAGTCAAATTTAATGTTCAGACACTGATTGAATTGTAAATAATAGTTTCCCACATGTTACAGTCAAAATATACCTGCAATCTTGAAAAAATAAGGTGCATTTCCGACTTTTATTACATTATTTATTGAAAATTAAAATCTTAACTCACAAACAGCTGATTTCGAGTGAAGTATCCAATAATCTCGATCAATACTCTCCATCCATAATTGCTTAAGCTTAGGATCGTTTGGGATTTTTCCTAAGTAAAAACCTTGGCCAGAACTATTACGGCAGTAGAGAATGCAACACGACACTATTTTTTTCTCATTAAAAAAGTGTATTTTCATAACAAACACTGCATGAAAATATATGTCACATAACCTATTCTTAAAGTTTTGCTTCGTCTTTGTTTTTGACTTTTTGATTAAAGTTTTGCTGAGTGAGAAATCTAGAATACTTTAAATGTTTCGCGCTTCGCTGCGTATTTCCGATTCCGGTTTCGCGTCGGCTAGTGGAGGGGGTAACGTGACACAACTCTCCCTAGAGGAACTCTACCCGAACTCTTAGAGTGGAGTAGCGACTCTTGGTGGGAGAGACGCAGCCACGCGCAAGTAAAAAAAACTGAGCCAATCAGAACCATGGACATAGGAAGGTAGGGGACTAGGCATGTCGTTGCGGGGTGGATTAGTTCAGAGGGGAAGGCCGCCATCTTACCACGTGAAAAATTATATATATATACTGTGTATCTGCAATCCTACCACGAAGTAGTATAAGGAGACCCCACTTCCATGCGGCCTCTGGAAAATTTGGACGCATAGATTCGGATTTAGTTAGTTTGCATCGTTCGCAGCGCCTCTTGCAGAAAAGCGTTGAAATACAAGATTTACAAGCGGCGGCTCCAATAGTGTAAGTCGGGTGTAAACAAACGCATACATGCTTGTCACGAAACACAGATTTTTACGAATGTGAATGACTGTATGTATGCCGATCTGTATGTATGTATGCATGTTCCCGCCAGAGGCGCTACGAGCGATGCAAACTAACTAAATCCGAATCCACGCGTCCAAAGTTTCCGGGAGTGGGGTCTCCTTATACTACTTCGTGAATCGTACGAAGTACGAAAGTTATCGTGTGCATTGTTTTTTTTTTACAAGTTTGCATTTATTTTCTCTTTTTAAACTGTAAGAAGTTGACAAGAGGAAAAATGGTGAATTGTGTATTTCCTCTTTGCAAGAATTATACAGGAAGGAGGAGTAAGAAGAAAGATTGGAAGGTTACGTTTCACATGTAAGTAAACAATATTTTCATTTTTTTGATTAAATAAACCTAAATATATATTAAATATGAAGAAACGGGTAAAAGCAACTTAATAAAATTAATGAAATTGTGTGACATTATCGTATAAAGGCTTTCAGTTATACA
>CAKNYM010042153.1:0-22002 GCA_932195095.1 Andricus curvator | reverse complement strand
TTGCTATAGCTTCCTTACTCTTCAATAAAATGTATTATGTTATAGGTTAATCGATTCAACTCGAATCAACACATCTCTCCTGTTCTTGCATCAACTTTGAATTATGTTAATGAGAAAAGTTTTACTATAAAAAAAAAATTCAAAATATATAAATTACCATAACTTCCCTACCCTTTTAAAATGTATAATATTATAAGTCAATTGATTCAACTCGAATCAACACATCTCTTTTGTTCTTGCATCAACTTTGAATTATGTTGATGAGAAAAGTTATACTATAAAAAAACCAATTTTCAAAATATATAAATTACCATAACTTCCTTACCCTTCAATAAATGTATTAATATTATAGGTCAATCATTTCGTCTCGAACCAAGGAATCTTTTATATTCTTGCATGAACTTTGAATTATGTTGAAGAAAAAAGTTTTACTATAAAAACCTGTATTTTCAAACATTATGCATTATCATAGCTTTCTTACTCTTCAATAAAATGTATCAATATTAGAGGTCAATTGATTCGTCTCAAATCAGCCCATCTTTTCTATTCTCGCATCAACTTGAACTTATGAGAATGAGACAATTTTTATTATAAAAATCGTTTTTAAATATAATATAAATGACCATAACTTTCCTACTCTCTGATAAAATTTATTAATATTAGAGGTCAATCAATTCGTCACGAACCAAGGAATATTTTATACTCTTGCATCAAGTTTGAATTATGTTGAAGAAAAAAGTTTTACTATAAGAAACCTAATTTTCAATTATTATGCATTACGATAGCTTCCTTACTCTTGAATCAAATGTATTAATATTATAGGTCAATCGATTCAACTCGAATCAACACATCTCTTCTGTTATTGCATCAACTTTGAATTATGTCAATGAGAAAAGTTTTACTTTAAGAAAAACCAATTTTCAAAATATATAAATTTCCATAACTTCCCTACTTTTTAATAAAATGTATTAATATTATAGGTCAATCAATTCGTCTCGAACCAAGGAATCTTTTATATTGTTGCATCAACTTTGAATTATGCTAATGAAAAAACACTCACACACACACCTCATCCGGACAATTGCTTAGAACATTGTATTAGACATTTTTAAATTGAGGAAGGTTTAATTAAATGAATTCAAAATTTTTGGAAAATGTTACCATTACAAAGCTTCCTCTATGAGGAAGCAAAAATAATCTAGTTTGTTAAAAATTCATATTTTCTGGTACAAAATTAATCTTCTTGGCTAAAAATTCATTTTTTTGGTTGAATATTCATTATTTCAGTTGTTAGTTCCTCTTCTCTTGAATACTTAATTACTTATACATAACTTTTAACTGATTAGTCAGTCGTGTAATTTAATTTGTAATTTTTCAATCAAAAAAAAAAAAAAAGAAATAATTGTAAAGAGTTTAAAATTGACGGGTGATAGATAAGTTTATCCAATCTCACATCGTCCTACTTATTTATTTTGCGTGCGGCACGCCGCGCCGGCCGCGCCGCGCCACCAGCTCGTAATTATCAATTATGTGAGTTATAGGCTTGAGAACGTCCAGGGAGATTAACTTGCGGTTCGTGAAATGATCTTGATACTCAAATAAGAACAAGAGGAGCTCAGCTGTATGTGCACATTGAAGCCTGCTGGCTACACGTGAGTTAGTACATAGATATAGACAAGGCAAGGAGAATCGACAATGAACTAGATAACGACGAGTCACCGCGTGTCTAGGTTAATAGTAATGACTCTATACACTATACACACCGACTGGACATATAAAATGAGGATGTCACGGATAGGGCACCATCCACAATGACCACAATCCACATGCAAGTGCAATCAAGAGTTAAATTCGACTTGATATTTTATATCCAGCAGAGGCGGTGGAGCCCCAGGGGGCAGAGGGTCTAATGCCCCCCCCCCCCAGAAATCCACCAAGGAGGGGCAAAGTATTAATTTGCCCCCTTCTGAAATCGAATGATTAAATTCATCAGATCGTTCGAATTTTTCCAGAAATCTACCTGAAATCTTTGTGGAATAATTGAATTCTTTTGAAATCTTTTAAATCTGTCCGAAATCTTTGCGAAATATTTGAAATTTTTGTGAAATCTTTGTGAAGTGTTTCTGAAATCTTTGGAAATGTTTGCGAAATATTAGAAATTGTTTTGCCATATTTGATAATATTTGTGAAATTATTGAAATCTCTGTGAAATCTTTGGGAAATCATTGGAATATTTGTTCAATCTTTGAAATCTTTGCTAAATATGAGAAATCTTTGGAAAATCATTAAAATCTACCTGAAATCTCTCCAAAATCTTTGGGAAATATCTGATAATATTTGTGATATCATTGGAATCTTTGTGAAATCTTTAATAAGTCATTGAACTCTTTGCGAAATATTTGATAATATTTGTGAAATTATTGAAATCTTTAATAAATCATTGAACTCTTTGCGAAATATTTAAAATATTTCAAATATTTGTAAAATTATTGAAATCTTTGTGACATATTTAGGAAATCATTAAAATATTTGTTCAATCTTTGAAATTTTTGTGAAATTATTGAAGTCTTTGTGAAATCTTTCAAATCTTTGGAGAATGATTAAAATCTTTCTGAAATCTTTGGAAATTTTTGCGAAATATTTAAAATATTTTTGAAATATTTGATAATGAGTAAAATCCTTGTGAAATCTTTGTGAAATGTTTCCGAAAGCTTGGGAAATCTTTGCAACATATTTAAAATATTTGGTAATATTTGTAAAATTATTGAAATCTTTGGGAAATCATTGAAATCTTTGTGAAATCTTTGTGAAACCTTTCTGAAATCTTTGGAATCTTTGCGAAATATTTGAAATCTTTGTGAAATAATGGAATTATTTTGAAATCTTTTAAATCTGTCCGAAATCGTGGCGAAATATTTGAAATTTTTGGAAATCTTTGCGAAATATTAGAAATATTCTTGCCATATTTGTTAATATTTGTGAAATTATTGAAATCTTTGGAAAATCATTGGAATATTTGTTCAATCTTTAAAATCTTTGCGAAATATTATAACTCTTTGGAAAATCATTAAAATCTATCTGAAATCTTTGCGAAATATTTGAAGTGTTTGCGAAATATTATAGATCTTTGGAAAATCTTTGAAATCTACCTGAAATCTTTGCGAAATATTTGAAATCTTTGTGAAATCTTTAAAATCTTTGGGAAATATATGATAATATTCGTGATATTATTGGAATCTTTGTGAAATCTTTAATAAATCATTGAACTCTTTGCGAAATATTAAAAATATTTGATAATATTTGTGAAATTATTGAAATATTTGGGACATTTTTGGGATATTATTGAAATATTTTTTCAATCTTTGGAATCTTTGGGAAATGATTGATATTTATCTGAAATCTTTGAGAAATATTATAAATCTTTGGGAAATCTTTGTGAATCCTTCCTGAAAGCTTTGGATATCTTTGGGAAATATTTGAAATCTTTGCGAAATCTGATAAATCTTTGGAATTTCATTAAAGTCTCTGTGAAATCTTTTAAATCTATCCGATATCTTTGAAAAAAATTTTGAAGTATTTGGTAATATTTGTGAAATTATTGAAATCTTTCTGAAATTTCTGGGATATTATTGAAATAGTTATTCAATCTTTGAAGTCTTTGCGAAATATTAGAAATCTTTGGGAAATCATTGAAATTTGAAATCTTTGCGAAATATTATAAATCTTTGGGAAATCAATGAAATCTTTGTGAAATCTTTGTGAAACCTTTCTGAAAGCTTTGGAAATTTTTGTGAAATCTTTGGAATCGTTGTGAAATCATTTAAATCTACCTAAAATCTTTGCGAAATCTTTGATATCTACCTGAAATCTTTGCGAAATATTTGAAATCTTTGTGAAATCTTTAAAATCTTTGGGAAATATTTGATAATATTTGTGATATTATTGGAATCTTTGTGAAATCTTTGAAGTCTTAGCGAAATATTAGAAATCTTGGGGAAATCATTGAAATCTGAAATCTTTGCGAAATATTTGAAATCTTTGGGAAATCATTGAAATCTATCTGAAATCTTTAGGAAATCAATGAAATCTTTGTGAAATCTTTGTGAAATCTTTCTAAAAGCTTTGGAAATCTTTGAAATCTTTGCGAAATATTTTAAATCTTTGTGAAATCTTATACATTTTTGGAATTTCATTTAAATCTCTGTGAAATCTTTTAAATCTATAGGAAGTCATTGAAATATTTGTTCAATCTTTGAAATATTTGTGAAATCTTCAGGAAATCTTTCCAAAAGCTTTGGAAATCTGTGCGAAATATTTAAAATATTTTGTAATATTTGTAAAATTATTGAAATCTTTGGGAAATAATTTTAATCTATCTGAAATCTTTAGGAAATCAATGAAACTTTTCTGAAATCTTCGTGAAACCTTTCTGAAAGCTTTGGAAATCTTTGAAATCTTTGCGAAATATTTGAAATCTTATAAATTTTTGCAATTTCATTAAAATATCTGTAAAATCTTTTAAATCTATCCGATATCTTTGCAAAATATTTTTAAAGTATTTGGTAATATTTGTGAAATTAATGAAATCTTTTTGAAATTTTTGAGAAATTATTGAAATATTTGTTCAATCTTTGACATTTTTGCGAAATGTTAGAAATCTTTCGGAAATCATTGAAATCTATCAGAAATCTTGGAAATCTTGGGGAAATCATTGAAATCTTCGTGAAATCTTTCTGAAATCTTTGAAAATCTTTGTGAAATATTTTTGCAATATTTGATAATATTTGTGAAATCATTGAAATCTTTGGGAAATCTTTCCGAAAGCTTTGGAAATCTTTGCGACATATTTAAAATATTTGTAAAATTATAAAAATCTTTGGGAAATAATTGAAATCTATCTGAAATCATTGAAATATTTGTTCAATCTTTGAAATCTTTGTGAAATAATTGAATTCTGTGCGAAATATTTAGGAAATAATTGAAATCTTTGTGAAATTTTTGAAATCTTTGCGAAATATTTGAAATCTTTGTGAAATCTTTAAAATTTTTGGGAAATATTTGATAATATTTGTGATATTATTTAAATCTTTGGGAAATCATTGAAATCTCTGTGAAAACTTTCTGAAAGCTTTGGAAATTTTTGTGAAATCTCTCTGAAATCTTTGGAATCTTTGAGAAATATTATAAGTCTTTGGAAAATCATTAAAATCTATCTGAAATCTTTGGAAAATCGTTGAAATAATTGTAAAATCTTTATGAAACCTTTCTGAAAGCTTTCTGAAAGCTTTGGAAATTTTTGTGAAATCATTGAAATCTACCTGATATCTTTGCGAAATATTTGAAATCTTTGTGAAATATTTGTGAAATCTTGGAAATCTTGGGGAAATCATTGAAATCTTCGTGAAATCATTCTGAAATCTTTGGAAATCATTGCGAAATATTAAAAATATTTTTGCAACATTGTATAATGTTTTTGCAATTATTTAAATCTTTGAGAAATCATTAAAGTCTTTGTGAAGTATTCTTAATCTATCTGAAATCCTTGCGAAACCTTTACAATCTTTGTGAAATCTCTGGAAAATCATTGAAATCTTTGTGCAGTCTTTGAAATCCATCTGAAATATTTGTGAAATATTCGAAATCTTTGTGAAAGCTTTACAATCTTTGGGAAATATTTGATAATATTTGTGAAATTATTGAAATCTTTATGAAATCTTTAATAAGTCATTGAACTCTGTGCGAAATATTTCAAATATTTGTGGAATTATTGAAATCTTTGTGACATCTTTAGGAAATCATTGAAATATTTGTTCAATCTTTGAAATTTTTGAAGTCTTTGTGAAATCTTTCAAATCTTTGGAGAATGATTAAAATCTTTCTGAAATCTTTGGAAATTTTTGCGAAATATTTAAAATATTTTTGAAATATTTGATAATGAGTAAAATCCTTGTGAAATCTTTGTGAAATATTTCCTAAAGCTTTGGAAATCTTTGCAACATATTTAAAATATTTTGTAATATTTTTAAAATTATTGAAATCTTTGGGAAATCATTAAAATCTTTATGAAATCCTTGTGAAAACTTTCTGAAAGCTTCAGAAATCTTTGTGAAGTCTTTCTGAAATCTTTGCAAAATATTTGAAATATTTGTGAAATCTTATGAATCTTTGAAATTTCTTAAAAATATTTGTGAAAGCTTTAAAATCTTTGGGAAATATTTGGTAATATTTGTGAAATTATTGAAATCTTTGTGAAATGTTTAATAAATCATTGAACTCTTTGCGAAATATTTAAAATATTTGATAATATTTGTGAAATTATTGAATTCTTTGTAAAATCTTTAGGAAATCATTGAAATATTTCGACGCCTCCATTCAATATGAGTCTATGTGCTGACAGCGCCGTGTATGAGACTATGCGCTGTGTATAAGCATAGGGTATAGTCTCATACAGAGCGCTGTTAGCACATAGACTCATATTGAATGGAGGCGTCGATTTGTTCAATCTTTGAACTCCTCGCGAAATAATTGAAGTCTTTGTGAAATCTTTGGAAAATAAGTAAAATCTTTGTAAAATATTTGTGAAACCTTTCTGAAACCTTCGGAAATCTTTGTGAAGTCTTTCTGAAATCTTTCAAATCTTTGCGAAATGTTTGAAATCTTTGTGAAATCCTATGAATATTTGGAATTTCATTAAAATCTCTGTGAAATCTTTTAAATCTATCCGATAGGTTTGGAAAATATTTTTGAAGTATTTGGTAATATTTGTGAAATTATTGAAATCTTTGTGAAATTTTTAGGAAATCATTAAAATATTTGTTCAATCTTTCAAATATTTGCGAAATACATAGTAGAAATCTTTGGGAAATCGTTGAAATCTATTTGATTTCATTGCGAAATATTTGAAATCTTTGTAAAATCTTTGGGAAATCATTAAAATCCTTGTGAAATCTTTGTGAAATCTTTGTGAAATCTTTTCGAAAGCTTTGGAAATCTTGGCGACATATCTAAAATATTTGGTAATATTTGTAAAATTATTGAAATCTATCGGAAATCATTGAAATCTTTGTGAAACGTTTCTGAAATCTTTGGAATCCTTGCAAAATGTTTAGAATTTCATTAAAATCTCTGTGAAATCTTTTGAACCTATTGGATATCTTTGCAAAATATTTTTGAATTATTTGGTAATATTTGTGAAATTATTGAAATTTTTGTGAAATTTTTGGGAAATCATCGGAATATTTGTTCAATCTTCGGAATCTTTTCGAAATATTATAAATCTTTGCAAAATCATTGAAATCTATCTGAAATCTTTGCGAAATAGTAGAAATCTTTGGGAAATCATTGAAATCTACCTGATATCTTTGCAAAATATTTTAAATCTTTGTGAAATCTTGAAAATCTTGGGGAAATGATTAAAATCTTCGTGAAATCTCTCTGAATTGAAGTCTTTGTGAAATATTTTTAACCTATCCGAAATCCTTGAGAAACCTTTAAAATCTTTGTGAAATCTCTAAAAAGTCATTGAAATCTTTGTGCAGTCTTTTAAATCTATCTGAAAAATATTTGAACTGCAAATATTTGTTAAATATTAGAAATCTTTAAAATTTTTGCGAAATATTCGAAATATTTGATAATATTTGTGAAATTATTGAAATCTTTGTGAAATCTTTAATAAATCATTGAACTCTTCGCGAAATATTTGAAACATTTGACAATATTTGTGAAATTATTGAAATATTTGTGAAATCTCTAGGAAATCTTTGAAATATTTGTTCAATCTTTGAAATCTTTGTGCAATAATTGAAGTCTTTGCGAAATCTTTGAGAAATAATTAAAATCCTTGTGAAATCTCTGGATAATCATTGAAATCTTTGTGCAGTCTTTGAAATCTATTTGAAATATTTGTGAAATATTCGAAATCTTTATGAAATCTTTCAAATCTTTGGGAAATATTCGAAATATTTGATAATATTTGTGAAATTATTGAAATCTTTGTGAAATCTTTAAAATATATCATTGAAATATTTTTTCAATCTTTGAAATCCTTGGGAAATAATTAAAATCCGTGTGATACCTTTGTGAAATCTTTCCGAAAGCTTTGGAAATCTTGGCAACATATTTAAAATATTGGGTAATATTTCTAAAATTATTGAAATCTTTGGGAAATCATTGAAATATTTGTGAAACCTTTCTGAAAGCTTCGGAAATCTTTTTGAAGTCTTCCTGAAATCTTTGGAATCTTTACGAAATATTTGAAATCTTTGTGAAATCTTTGGAATTTCATTAAAATCTCTGTGAAATTTTTTGAATCCATCCGAAATCTTTGTGAAATTTGTGGAAAATCATTATAGTCTTTGTGAAATCTTTTTAATCTATCTGAAATCTTTTTAATCTATCCAAAATCTTCGCTAAATATTTGAAATCTTTGCGAAATATTTGTGAAATCTTTGAAATCTATCGGAAATCTTTGCGAAATTTTTGAAATCTTTGAGAAATCATATAAATCTTTATGAAATCTTTGTAAAATCTTTTTTAAATCTTTGAAAAACTTTGCAAAATATTTTAAAAAGTTTTGAAATGTACGGCAATATTGGTGAAATTATTGGAATCTTCGTGAAATCTTTGGTAAATCATTGAAGTCTTTGTAAAATATTTTAAATCTATCCGAAATCTTTGCGAAACCTTTGAAATCTTTTTGGAATTTTTGGGAAATCATTGAAATCTTTGTGCAGTCTTCGAAATCTTTGTGAAATCATTAGTAATATGAATTTTATACCTGTATTTATTATTATTTATGATGTACTATTTATTGTTTATTTATTATTTATTATTCATGTACAATTTTCACGTAGAATAATATTATTGTACATCTACAAATTGTTCCATTGAATATTATAAATCTATGCCGCTGTCCCCACCTAGAAAATAAGGCTCCGCCGTTTCTGATATCGAGTCATTTATTAGAGAATGTCAGATAATAAAATTTTCACTGCTCTATTAGTGATATATGACAAATTGTACTGAATTTTACATCTATGAGAAAATTATAGGTGACATTTTATAGTGCTTAAATTATCATAGCAAGAAATGTCTGATGACGAGTGTCAGCAGAGTGCGAGAGGCCTGAAATGAACGATCTTGGATACTAATTGGCCCTCGTGGAGAGCTTTACTTCGTGGATGTGATTGGAGTGAAGAGTATGGATCTGACTATGGGGTTATCGATCATTTGAGTATTTTAGTGTGATATATGACATATGATGACTTTCTGACGCTCTTGACCTGGGGTGATTGCTAGAGAGATTGATCTGCGAATTGGGTCAGAGCGATTTTGCGGAACGAACGTGTTGCTCAAATAAGCAAAACGTGAATTCTAGATTGATCTTAAATTTATACCTTCTCTCTTATATATCGAAAGGCTATACAAATTTTTTTTTAAGAACTTGTCCATTTATGAATAACTGTAGGTAATCCTCTGGTAATCTCTGGTAATCCGCTAGACCGCACGATTATTCAAACTGGTAATCCGGTGTAATCAGAATAATCTAGAGTAATCTACTTGTAATCCATCGTAATTCACTTGAAAGCCAGAGTAATCCACTTGTAATCTACAGTAATACAGCTATTATCCAGCGTGATCCACGTGTATTTCGATTAATTCGGAGCAATTCCAGTATTCCGGGATAATCCACTTGTAATCCAGGTATTCACGAATAATTCAGTGTAATCCACTTATAATCCAGCATAATCCACCAATAATACAGCCTACTCCACTTGTAATCCAGCATAATCCAGGGTAATCCAATGGTAAACCAAAATAATTCACCAATAATCCAGTTTCATCCACTCGTAATCCAGAATAATCCAACAATAATTCAGTGTAATCAACTGGTAATTTAGTATAATCCACAACTGATTCAGGTAATCCACTTGTAATCCACGGTAATCCAGGGTAATCCAATGGTAATCCAAAATAATTTACCAATAATCCAGTATAATCCACTTGTAATCCAGCATAACCCACCAATAATCCAGTTTAATCCACTTCTAATCCAGAATAATCCAAAAATAATTCAGTGCAGTCCACTTGTAATTCAGCATACTTCACCATTAATCCAGGGTAATTCGCTTCTAATTCAGAATAATCCACCAATAATCTGGGGTACTACGCTTGTCATTCAGAACAATTCACCAATAACTCAATGTAATCCACTTGTAATCCACTTGCAATCCAGAATAATCCACCAATAATCCACAGTAATCCAATGGTAATCCATAATAATTCACCAATGATCCAGTGTAAGCCACTTGTTATCCAGGATAACCCACCAATATTCCAGTTTAATCCACTTGTAATCCAGAATAATCCAACAATAATTCAGTGTAATCAACTTGTAATTCGGTGGAATCCACCAATTATCCAGTGTAATCCACTTGTAATCCATAATAATCCACCAATAATCCAGTTCAATACACATGTAATCCAGAATAATGTACCAATAATCCAGGTAATTCACTTGTAATCCAGCATAATTCAGGGTAATCCACTCGTAATCCAAAAATATTCATCCATAATCCAGTATAATCCACTTGTAATCCACAATAATCCACCAATAATCCAGTTTAATCCACTTGTAATCCAGAATAATCCACCAATAATCCAGGTAATTCACTTGTAGTCCAGAATAATCCAGGGTAATCCAATGGTAATCCAAAACAATTCACCAATATATACCATTAAACCATTTCCCTTTCAGGGTAGGCGTGACACTACCCGATTCTACTACTACTACCCGAATGGTCACCCATCCAAGTACTAACCGCGTCCAACGCTGCTTAACTTAAGTGATCTGACGAGAACTGGGTTTTTCAGCGTGGTATGGCCGTTGGCTAATAACCAATAATCCAGTATAATCCACTGGAAATCCAGTATAATCCACAAATAATCCACTTTAATCCACTTGTAATCCAGCATAATCCACTTCTAATCCAGAATAATCCACAGATAATCCAGTTTAATCCACTTGTAATCCAGAATAATCTACCCATAATCCAGGTAATTAACTTGTAATCGAGAATAATCCAGGGTAATCCAGGGTAATCCAATGGTAATCCAAAATAATTCACCAATAATTCAGTATAATCAACTTGTAATCCAGAATAATCTGCCAATAATCCAGTTTAATCCACTAGTAATCCAGAATAATCCAAAGATTATTCAGTGTAATGAACTTGTAATTCGGCGGAATCCACCAATGATCCAGTGAAATCCACTTGCAATCCAGAATAATCCACCAATAATCCAGTTTAATCCACTTGTAATCCGCAATAATCCACAAATAATCCAGTTTAATCCACTTGTAATCCAGAATAATCCACTAATAATCCAGTTTAATCCACTTGTAATCCAGAATAATCCACAAAAAATCCAGTTCAATCCACTTGTAATCCAGAATAATCTACCAATAATACAGGTAATATCACTTGTAATCCAGAATAATCCAGCATAATCCACTTGTAATCCAGCATAACCCACCAATAATCCAGTTTCATCCACTCGTAATCCAGAATAATCCAACAATAATTCAGTGTAATCAACTGGTAATTTAGTATAATCCACCAATGTTCCGGGTAATCTACTTGTAATCCACAATAATCCAGGGTAATCCGATGGTAATCCAAAATAATTCACCAATAATCCAGTATAATCCACTTGTAATCCAGCATAACCCACCAATAATCCAGTTTAATCCACTTGTAATCCAGAATAATCCAAAAATAATTCAGTGTAATCCACTTGTAATTCAGCATACTTCACCATTAATCCAGGGTAATCCACTAGTAATCCAGAATAATCCACTAACAGTCCAGGTAATCCACTTGTAATCCAGGATCATCCAGGGTAATCCAATGGTGATCCAAAATAATTCACCAATCATCCAGTATACTTCACCAATAATCCAGTATAATCCACTTGTAATCCAGAAGAATCCACCAATAATGCAGTTTAATCCACTTATAATCCAGCATAATCCGCCAATAATCCAGTGTAATCCACTTTCAATCCAGAATAATCTACCAAAAATCCAGGGTAATCCACTTGTAATCCACTTGTAATCCAAAATAATCCAGGGTAATCCACTGGTAATCCAGGTAACCGGAAGTAATTTAGCTAATCCGAGTAATGAACTTGTCACACAGAGTAAGCCAGGTAATTTGAAGAAATTGACATAGGTAATCCAAATTGATTTGAACTATTTTGCTGAAATTTAAAAAAAAAATTAATTTTGTTCAATGAAAATTAATATTGTTAACAGAAAATTTAACCATTCCATTTTTAGTTCAAAAATTATCTTTTTTAGTTTGAAATTTAACCATTTAGTTGAAAATGGAATTACTGTGTTGAAAATTCATTTTTCTGCTTCAAGATTCTTGATTTTAGTTGAAATGGTTTGGTTAAACATTTTATTAATTTTTGGAAAATTCATTTTCTTGGTTAACAACAACTTTTTATGACTGAAAATTTAATTGTTTCATTTTTGGTAGCAATTTTTCTTTCTTAGTTGAAAATTAATGTATTTTTTAGAAAATTTTCTTTATAAAAAATGAAGATTCTTGCTTAGAAATTCATCTTTTTGGTTGAAAACTGAACTATTTTGTTGAAAATTCAACTATTTGGTTAAAAATTCATGTATTTTGATAAAAATTCGTGCATTTCGTTAAAAAATTACTCTATTCAGTTGAAAATTGAACTGTTTTGGTAGAAAACTTAAATATTTTGTTGAATTTTTTCAACAAATTTTTTGAACTGAAAATTTAACTATTTCATTTTTGATTGTAAATTTAACTTTTTTAGTAAAAAATTCAACTATTTGGTTGAAAATTCGTTTTTTTGGGTAGGAAATTAATTTTTCTGATTGAAAATGTACCTATGTCATTTTTGGTTGGAAATTTATCTTTTTTAGTTACAACTTTTTGAGTTGAAAATTCATCTTCTTGGTTGAAAATTCATGTATTTTGTGGAAAATTCGTTTTTTTTCGGTAGAAAATAAATCTTCTTGTTTAGAAACCCATGTTTTTGGATAAAAATTCAATTATTTGGTTGAAAATTAATCTATGTTGTAAAAAATGTAAAAATGTTGTGACAATCTCATATTTTTGTTGAAAATTCACCTGTTAAATATTTTTTGTTGTTGTTAAATATTCATCGTCTCAGTTGAAAATTCATCTATTTGGTGAAAATTGAACTGTTTTGGTACAAAATTTAAATATTTTGTTGAAATATTTAAATTAATTATATCATTTTTTATTGTTAATTTAACTTTTTAGTTGAAAATTCAACTATTCTCTTGAAAATTCGTTGTTTTTTTTTGGTAGAAAATTAATTTTTTTAATTGGAAATGTACCTGTGTCATTTTTGGTTGAAAAGTTATCTTTTTTAGTTGAAAATTCAATTCTTCGACTAAAAAAATTATCTTTTAGACTTGAAAATTTATCTTCTTGGTTGAAAACTTATGTTTTTGGATAAAAATTCAATTATTTGGTTAAAAATTATTCTATGCTGTGAAAAATTTAACAATTTTGTGAAAAGATCATTTTTTGTTGCTGAAAATTCACCTGTTAAATATTAATTTTTTTGGTTAAAGATTCATCGTTTCAGTTCAAAATATTCATCTATTTGGTGAAAATTTTACTATTTTTTTAAAAGGTACCTTTTTTGTTGAAAATCAATTTTATTAATTGAAAATTCAAGTTTTGTATTTTTTGTTGAAAATTCATCTTTTTTAGTTGAAGATTTAACTGGTTTTTACTTAAAATGGAAATTATATTACACTTGAAATATCAACTAATATTATATTTTTTGTTTAGAATTCATCTTATATGGATTGGAGATTAGATCATTTTAATGATTTATAATATTATAATTTTTTATTATAATTTATGTACAATATTTTATATTATATTTTTGTTTAAAATTCATTTTTTGTCGTTGTTAAAGATTCATCATTTTATTTGAACTTTAATAAACATTCAATCATTTAATTAAAAATTTAACTAATTTGTGAACAATTTAACAAATTTGTGAAAACATCATTTTTTTGGTTGATAATTCACCTGTTTTGTTGAAAATTCGTACTTTTAGGTCGAAAATTCAATTTTAATATTAAAAAAATTAATTTTTAATACAAAAAAATTAATTTTTAATACAAAAAAATTAATTTTTAATACAAAGAAATGAATGTCAAACAATACATAATTTTTCAAGATAAATAGATGAATTTTCAACCAAAAAGTTGAATTTTGAACCGTGAAAATTAATTTTTTACCAGAAAGACGAATTTTTAGCAAAATTCGTGAATTTTCAACCAAATATATTGAATTTTCCACCAAAACAAGATGAATTTTTTAACCAAGAAGATTAATTTTTACAAAAAAAAAAAAAGAATTTTTAACAAAATGTTTCAATTTTCAATCAAATAGTTGAACTTTTGACTAAAAAAGATGAATTTTTAATATAAAACAAATGAATTAAAAAAAAATATATGAATTTCCAACCCATAAGAGGAATTTTTAACAAAATAGTTAAATTTTTAACCAGAAAAGATGAAATTTTCACCAAAAAATATTAATTTTCTACGAAAAAAGGCGAATTTTCTACAAGATACGCGAATTTTCAACCAAATTGTTGAATTTTTTGCCAAAATAGATCAATTTCTAACCAAAAAGATTAAGTTTTCACCAAAAAGGTGAATTTTTAACCAAAAATTTTAATTTTCAACCAAGCAGTTCACTTTTTAACTAATAAAGATTAACTTTTAATACCAAAAAAATTAATTTTCAACCAATAAAAGGAATTTTTAAAAAAGCAGTTAAATTTTTAATCAAAAAAGTTCAAATTTCTACCAAAAAGACGAATTTTCAACAAAATACATAAATTTTCAACCAAATATTTGAATTTTTCACAAAATACGTAAAATTTCAACGAAATTGTGGAATTTTCCACTAAAAAAGATAATATTTCAATGAAATAGATAAATTTCTAACCAAATAGTTGAATTTTCAACCGTGAAGATTAATTTTCTACCAAAAAGAAAAACAATTTTCAACAAAATAATACATGAAATTTCTACCAAATAGTTGAATTTTCTACTAGCAAATATACATTTTCAACAAAAAATTGATTGGTTAAATTTCCAGTAAGAAAATTATTTTCATACACAAAAAAAACAAGTTTTTAACAAAATAATTTAGTTTCCAATCAAAGAAATTAATTTTTACCTGAAATGATAATATTTCAACAACAAGAATTTTAATTTCATATAAAAAAGAGTTGAATGCAACCCAAAAAAAATTATTTAAAAAAAAAATGAATTCTAAGAGAAAATTGAAAAAGATTACAATATATTTTTAATTATTTCCTAAAATTTTTAAAAAGAGTGTAAAAGATTTTAAAGCAAAATTTTACAATTTTGCTATATTAGGTCATTTTAGAATAAATCTGAGTAAGTTTAGGAGATATTTAGAAGTTTTGAAACGATTCAAAAAGAATTAAAACTTATAAAGGTATTTTGAAAATTTTGTAAGGTTTCAAGAAAATAAAAAAAATCATTAGGTTTCTAAGAAAAATTAAAATGATTTTTTATTTTGAAAAATTGATTTAAATAGAATATTTAAAAAGATTTCAAAACATTTTAAAAGATTTCTGAAATTGTCAAAGAAAAATCGGAAAGATTTTAAGACAATTTTTTCAATTTTTCAGAATTTAAGAGAAATTTATAAAAAATTTGAATAATTTCAAAATATGAGAAGGTTTAGAAATTCTCAAAAGATTTAAAAAAAAATAGAATTTTCTTAAGATTCTTTGGGAAATTTTAAATGATTTTTTAGTTTGAAAAATATACTTTAAAAAAAAATTGAAAAATATTTCAATACATTTCAAACGATACCCTAAAATTTCGAAAAATAGTGTAAAATATTCCAAAGCAAAATATTTTAATTTGGTAAGATTAAACAATAAAAAAAATCGAGTAAATTCAAGAAATATTTATAAGATTTGAAGAGATTCCAAAAGAATTTTAAACTTTAAAAGATTTTTAAAGATTTTAAGCTTAAAAATAATTTTGAAAGGTTTCAATAGAATAAACAAATTTTCTTAAAATTTCTGGGAAAATTTGGAAGATTTTAACGAAATTTTTTCTACATTTTTAATGACTTTTCAAAATTTTAAGAAAGATTCGAGTCAGTTAGAAATATTTTAAGAAATTCAAGAGGTTTTAAATAAATTAAAAATATTTTAAAACTTAGTAAAATTTCCGAAAATTTATCAAATAGTTTTTGATTTCCTCCAGACTTCTAAAAGTCCTCGAATTTTTCCTAATATTTTGTAAGATCCTATAAAATAAGAAAATGTCTTTAAAATCTTCTAGATTCTTTTTTGGCACATCTGAAATATTCAAAAATCTTTTTTAATTTCTTCAAGAATCTTATAAAAATTATATTTATACAAATTTAAACAGAAACTGATAATACTTCTTTTCTTGTGAGTAATTTCAATATTTGTATGACTAAAAAAAATATTTGAAAAGCATTCAGTGTTACATGAAAATATTGTTTTATTCATTTCTAGGCAATACTTCATCTTAAAAAAACCTTTTTTTTCATTTAAAAACCGTCTTTTATATTTTTAAACGTAATACAAAAAATTTTACGTAACGGCGGTGAGGAGGGGGGAGGGGGGGGGCGAAGGAAATGTTACGGTGAACGCTCCTTAAAATGGTAATATTTCAACAAAACAGATTTTAGTATTATATAAAAAAAAAAGAGTTGAATTAAAAAAAAAATGAATTTTCAACAAAATAGTTGAATTTTTAACAAAATATTCCAATTTTCAATAAAAGAATTTCATTGTTAACAAAATAATAAAATTTTGAATCGAAAAAGATGAATCCTGAAATAAAAATATTCTGATTAAATAAAAATACTTGGATTTTCTTATGGGGTTCTATTAATTTAGTTCGCAGTTAAGTGGAAAAATAAGAGAAAGGGAAAGTTCCCTGAAAGAGGAGAACAGGGGAAAGAGTGTAGGTAGGGTGGTCCTGAAATTTTTTTTTCCAATTTTATAAAATAAAAAATTATAAAATAATTTAATTTATAAATTAGAAATTTATAAGATTATTATTATTTTGTTTTTATGTTTTATTTATAATTCAATTTTTTTTTTTATTCATGTTTTATTTTTTTTTTATTTTTGCGAACAATTATCAGCAGGCTCTACACTAGGTTGGTCCAAAATGCATTGGAAATTTTTTTTTTTTTTAATTTTTATGGGGAAACCCGAGAAATTTGTTCGAATCTACAAGAAAATAAATCCATTTTTTTTTGTTTAAAAAAAATAATAATATTTAGGGGTGCCGCAAGCCCCATGAAGTTTAACATGTATTTCCCATAAGAAAAAAGACGTTTTTGTAAATCTTATTCAGAATCTTAAATATTATCTCAATCGAGTTGAAACTCAACATTTCTCTTCACAGTTAGCCATAGAATACGAATAAAATATCACTTTTCAAATACCAACACCATAAGTCTGTTCTATAGGGTCCCAAAGAAACCCCATAAGTGAAAAAATGGGTTTGGCGAGTTTTTCGCGGTAATTATTACTTTTTTGCGGTTTTTTCAGTGAAAATTATTTCTAGCACATAAAAGACCATTTCCTACTGATGATTAGATGTTCATATAAATTGTTGAAACAATTTATTATTGTCTTTAGCAATTTTCCCATAGAATGCAGTTAGAAAGATGCGGGTTTTTCACAAATTTTCCATTTTTTGTCCAATTTTCAATCAGAGGGAAGTGATAGTTCATCAATGTTAACAAGAGTGATTGTTTAAACAATTTATTATTATTGTTAATTATATTATCTTAGAAAAATGCTTCAAAATGGCAGTAAAAAAATCACTTTCAGTCGAATTTTCAATTAATATAAGTTGAGTAATTTATCATAGTCAAGAAAATTAATTGTTCAAACAATTTATTATAATTATTAATAATATTATATTTGAATAATGCTAGAAAGATGCGGGTTTTTTTTTAATTTCTGGCTTTTTGTCCAATATTTATTTGGAGTGAAGTAATAATGAATTCAAGTTAACAAAATAATTGTTTAACCAATTTACTATCATTGTTAATAATATTCTCTTTGTTTAATTGGTAGAATGTTGCGGTTTTTTCTTGAATTTTCAACTGTTTGTCTATTTTTCATTAGGCGTGACTCAATAATTAATTAGATTTGGCAAAAATGATTGTTTAAACAAATTATTATTGTTTATGACTATCTTCATCTATATAATTAATTAAAGTTAACAAAAAATTTGTTTAAACAATTTAATATTGTTTATAACTATCTTTTCTTAGATAAGTGCTAGAAAGTGGCGGTTTTTTCTAAAAATCTTTGACTTTGCTTCGCCTGCTTAATTACTAAAAATTAATAAATAAACATTAGATATTTGCAATTCCAAGTTTTTCTTTTACGCTTTGCAATAAACTTCTTGTTGTAATAAAAAAAAAACTTTTACAAGTCATTTAAAGACCTAGTCCTTCCACCTATTCCTAATTATTCTTTTTTTTTTTGCCTCTTGTGTAAAATAGCTTTTTTTTAAATTAATTTTTTTCAAGCATTGGGAAAAGAGCAAAAATAATTCACCTAAAACAACAATACAATTCAAAAAATCATTTTTGTTGTGGTTGACTTATTATTTGTTCATAAATAAAAAGGCGATTCAAAGTTAAATATTTTAGAAAAAACCGCCACTTTCTAGCACTTATCTAAGAAAAGATAGTCATAAACAATATTAAATTGTTTAAACAACTTTTTTGTTAACTTTAATTATTAAGTCAAGCCTAATGAAAAATAGACAAACAGTTGAAAATTTCAGAAAACCGCAACATTCTACCAATTAAGCAAAGAGAATATTATTAACAATGATAATAAATTGTTTAAAGAATTATTTTGTTAACTTAAATTCATTATTACTTCACTCCAATTGAAAATGGGACAAAAAGCCAGAAATTTCAGAAAAAAACGGATCTTTCTAGCATTATTCAAATATGATATTAATAATAGTAATAACAAATTATTTAAACAATTAATTTTCTTGACTCTAGTTAATTATTTAACTTATCTTAATTGAAAATTTGACTAGAAGTAATTTTTTTTAAACTGCAATTTTGTAGCATTTTTCTAAGATAATATTATTAACATTGATAATAAATTGTTTAAACAATCACTTTTGTTAACATTGATGACCTATCACTTTCCTCTAATTGAAAATTGGACAACAAGTGGGAAATTTTTGAAAAAACCGCGTCTTTCTAACTCCATTCTATGAGAAAATTGCTTAAAACAATAAAAAATTGTTTAAACAATTTATGTGAACATCTGGTTATCAGTATGAAGTGGTCTTTTATGTGCCAAAAACAATGTTTATTAAAAAAAACCGCAAAAAAATCATAATTACCGCGAAAAACTCGCAAAACCCATTTTATCACTTATGGGGTTTCTTTGGGACCCTATAAAACAGACTCATGGTGTTGATATTTAAAAAGTAATATTTTATTTGTATTCTACGGCTAATTGTGAAGAGTAATGTTGAGTTTCAACTCGATTGAGATAATATTGAGGATTCTGAATAAGATTTACATAAACTTCTTTTTTTCTTATGGGAAATACGTGTTAAACTGCATGGGGTTTGCGGAATAAGATGGTACAAATTTTTTTTAAATTTTCATTCACATCGCCCAGCAATGTGTTTGAATCCACAAACAAATAAATGCATTTTTTTTGAAGTGATAATTAGAGGTTCCGAAAGCCCCATGAGGTTTAACACGTATTTCACATAAGAAAAAAGACGTTTTTGTCAATTTTATTCAGAATCGTCAATATTAGCTAAATCGAGTTGAAACTCAACATTTATTTTCACAATTAGCCATAGAATACGAATTTAACATTAATTTTTAAATATTACCCCCATAAGTCTGTTTTGTAGGGTCCCGAAAAAACCCCATAAGTAAAAAAATGGGTTTTGCGAGTTTTCAGCGCTAATTATGTTTTTTTTTGCGTTTTTCACAATGGAAATTGTCTTAAATACATGAAATACTACTTTATACGGATAATTAAATTTCTAAATAAATTGTTTAAACAATTTATTATTACTTTAGTAATAATTAGTACTTGAAAATTCAACAATTTAGTTGAGATCTTTTTTCTCACTTGACCGAAAAATCTTTTTTGTTCGAAAATTCCTGATTTTGCTTTGAAAATTCACCTTTTAATTTTTGTAGAGAATTTAACTGTTTTTTTCCAAATTAATTTTTTTTGGTTGAAAATTCATCTCTTTGGTTAAAAATTGAACTATTTGGTTTAAAATTAGTTTTTTTTTGTAAATTGAAAATTGACTTTTTAAATTGTAGATGTAACTCAATTCCATTTCTGGTTGAATATTGATATTTTTTAGTTGAAAATTCATGTATTCTGAACAAAAATAGTCTTTTAGACTTGAAAATTAAAGAATTTGTTTGACCTTTTTTTTCTTACTTGACTGAAAAATCTTTTTTGTTTGAAAATTCTTCATTTTGGTTTAAAAATTTACCTCCTAATTTTGGTAGAAAAATGGAACTATTTTGTTAAAAACTAGTTTTTTTTGTGTTGAAAAATAACTTTTTCAACTGAAAATTCCACTATTCTATTTGTGGTTGAAAATTGATGTTGTTTAGTTAAAAATTCCACTATCCAAACGTAAACAGTCAGGGCTACCTGTACCGTTTCCAATTGCGATTCATAATATTGCGCAATATACTCGACTGAGTACTTGCGCTCTGCGGCCCTTCCGAGGCCGAAATTGTGTTTTTTTGTTGTTGAAAATTAATGTTTTAAATTAAAATTTAACTATTCCATTTTTGATAGAAAATTGATCTTTTTCATTGGAAATTCAACTATTTTGTTGAAAGTTGAACTACTTTGTTAAAAATTAATTTTTTTGTTGAAGATTCATAATTTTAGTATTTTACTTCAATTCATATTATTTCAATTAACGAACTTAAAAAAAACTGATTTATCACTTTTAAACAAAAACAAAGGATTTATTTTTGTGTAGATTCGAACAAATTTCTGGGGTGTCCCCATAAAAATTCAAAAAAAAAATGTCCAATGTATTTTTGGACCACCCTAGTTTAGAGGCTGCTGATAATTGTTCGCAAAAAAAAACATGAATAAAAAAAAATTTGAATTATAAATAAAACATAAAAACAAAACAATAATCTTATAAATTTTTAATTTATAAATTAAATTATTTTATATTTTTTAAAATAATAACACATACAAACAAAACATCATGAAACAAATAATTATTAATAATCTTATATAATCTTTAAGAAAAATTTATTTCTTTGTGCTACTCACACTTTGAAACTTGATAATGAACAAATGCAAAATAGGAATTTTTGCATTTACATCACCTATTGACGCACGGAATTTTATGACTGCAGAAGATACATTAAAGAAGATGATTTATTTATATTTCGGTCAAGAGCACTGCATGTATTTCTGACATAATTTCCAAGCCAAATGAGAATAATTCTAATATAAATCACAGTGAAAAATGTATCAGTGTGGATCATTTAAAGTTTAAGTGATATGAGAATCGTGATAATTTTCATATCAATTAGGGACCATGCTAAAATTACGTAACAGCTCAAGGGAGGGGGGAGATATTTTGTTACGATTTGTTACGGTAAGAAAATTTAACATGAATTTAAATTTACCCGCCAAAGAAACCTGAGGAGTAATAAACAAACCTAGCTAAAAACAATTTTTAAAAATGTCAGGGAATTTTATTGGTCAGAGAAAAGCCGGGGATTTAACGCAAAAAAAATCTGCCCGCGAATCTTCTTGGTTGAAAATTCAATAATTTGTTAGAAAATCATTTTTTTGTTGAAGATTCATCTCTTT
>CAKNYM010042152.1:12773-27012 GCA_932195095.1 Andricus curvator | reverse complement strand
TTAGAGATTACATCCAATATTGATTGATCTTCTAGAATGTTAAACGACATAGAAAACCTCAAAAGTAAGAGCTTTTCATGTTGAAACCTTCTAGAAACTTCGAAGGATAGAAAATCGTTAGAGATAGATCACTTTGATCGAAACTCCTAAAAAAACAAATTTCTAGAAAGTTCGAGGACTTGGAGAATCCCTGATCCCACGTGCGCCGCCTACATAAAAGTTTCTTGTGTATTCGGTCGGTAAAACAGGGACCATCCTTATTGGCCCAGTCAAGAATCTGCGCCAGGGATCTACCGGTGGCGCCATCTGTCGGTGACAGCTTGAAGTACGTATTAGTGTCATCAAACCGGTCTAGCTTAACTACTAGACTTCCCTACTAGCTTTGAACCCACTACTGACTTTCCAAAAAATGTTGGAATTCAATGTAACCTATTTAAAAAGTTAGTTTCAATTTATAAATGGCTATCAATTATAGACAAATACAAATTCAGTACAAATTAGTTTATATGGAAACACTTACGAGGTGTGTTCAAAAAGTATCCGGCCTGCACTCATAACTCCGCTCTGGAATTATTCTTCGTCATAGTGCTCATGGCATCCTTCGAAGTAATCCCCAGTCGACTAAAGAACATGCTCCCATCGGTACTTCCACATCCTGAATCAGTTCTGGAAGTCAGTTTTTGGAATGGCCTTCAGTGCACTCGTCGCATTCGTTTTAATCGTCTCTGGGTCGCTGAACCGGTGCCCTTTGAGCCGAACTAACAATCTTGGGAACATCCAAAAGTCGCAGGGGGCTACGTCGAGACTGTACGGAGGCTGGCGAAGTTGTGTAATCTTGTGTTTTGCCAAAAACTGTTGCACAAGGTTCGATGAATTCGCTGGCGCATTATCGTGATGAAGAAGCCAGTCGCCGCTTACCCAAAAATGCAGAAATTTTCTTCTCACTGCGTCACGCAATCTTTTCAGAACTTCTTGGTAATACTCTTTCTTTACCGTCTGACCTTTTAGAGCGTATTCATGGTGAACAACATCTTCCGGGTAAAAGAAAACAGTGGGCATTGCCTTGACTTGGCCGCTTCGGGCCTGCCAGAGTGAGGGTCACTTTCCACTGAAGTATGACCTCTTCTAAATTGCCTAAACCACTCTTTAGTTTCAATATTTCTCATAGATTCATCGCCATTTTTCTTCATTGAAAGGAGGTAAATCTTCTTTAGTTATATTTCTCCAGAGTTTATCATAAGCATTTAGTTTAGTCTTAATTTTCCCCTGTTATGGTTTCAATCTCCATGTAGTAAAATTCTCGCAAAAGCTTTTTTTTCTAATTCTGAGTCATCATCAGTTTCCTTTTCAGTCTCTATTTCGGTTTCTGTTTCCTCTTCAGTTAAATTCTCATTCGGGGTAACGTCAGGATTTGACATGGCTTGTTCGAAAATATCATTTACTGGAAAGAGCCTGGATAAGCAATCTGCAACTTTATTCTCTTTTATTTTCACATATTCTACTTCATATTGATATTCTTCTAATCGAAGTCTCCAACGAAGAAGTCTTGAACTGGAATCTTTAACGTTCTGTAGCCAGATCAAAGCCTTGTGGTTCGTCTGAATTTTAAACTTTTTACCAAGAAGATATTGTTTTAGTCTTTTGAGAGCCCAAACTATCCCAGATAACAATGCGTGCGATGCACGTCACCCGCATTTCGTGATTCTCATGCAATGCGTGCGAGAACGCGTGCATCTCGCCAGCAATATATGATTGTCACTTAGCTGCGAGCGTTATGAGTCGCATTTCGCTAGCACGGAACATGGGCACATGTTGCGAACTTTATGAGTCGCATTTCGTTATCATGAAGATGCGTGAAAATTAAATTATATTTAAAAAATTTCTTAATCAATTGAAATTATTTTTTAACTTGTTTTTAAATTACATACATTGGTATAAATTAAAAAATTTCAATAATTCTAATCGCAAATAAATTTCAAGTGAAATTTATTTTTTTGTTGCACTTTTAATTCGTAATATTTATGAAGAATGATCGAATAATATTAAAAATGATATGCATTTAAAAATTCAATTTATGTTCACATAAATTTTAATTTGATGACGGCTAACCATCGTTGGTTTTTGTAAAAGTCAGTAAAAGTGTTTTCGGCATATTTTGGCATCTGCCGAAGAATTTTACTATCGTGTTTTATATCCGGCATTCCGAAAATTAATAGACTTGTGGTAAGTGCAATCGAAAAAATAGTAAATATAAACATATAACCAATAAGTATAAAACCTAACCTATATCTTTTATTGTAAAGCAAAATAACTTACTATACGTTCAACTGTTTCTAAACCTCTTAATTAATTCGCTTTGATTTTTAGATCAATTTTTAATCATAAAAAATTTTATGAATTTTTAAACCTAAAACAATATACTCTTTCTAATGATAGAAAAATTTCTAGTAACTAATTGGGAAAAGTGCAAAGTCGAAGTCCAATTCAAAATTTATTTGATTAAATGTCTAAAATTAAAATATAAAAATATTAATATTACATCATTTATTATTTTTAGAGCATAACTAATCACGACCTGCGAGCGATATGCGTCGCACGCGTGACCCGCACGATATGTGAGCGATATGCGTCTCAATTGATGACACATATGTCTGCGTTGGTGAGTGCATCTCGTGCGTGTTGATCGGCACAACGTGCGTGCATAATGCGTCGCATATTGCTCGCATTTTGTTATCTGGGTATTGCCAGGAGTGATTTTTCGCTAGTTGTGTAATTTTCTTCAGCTTTGTTTGGAGTTCTGAAAGCGAAAAGACAAGGATGTCCGTTTTAAGATAATACGGCTCCTAAGTCTAGATTTCAAGCGTCTGTAGTAAGTGTGAATTGCTGGTTAAAATCAGGAAAACGAAGAACTGGTGCTGATAATAAGGCTGATTTTAAATCAAAGAATCCTTTCTCACAGTCAGGTGTCTAATCAAATATAGTTTCCTTTTGAGTTAATTGAGTTAAAGATCTGGCTATACTAGATAAGTTCTTTATGAATTTTCTATAGTAACTGGCCAGTCCAAGGAATGATTGTACATATTTTACTGTATTTGTATGTATGTATACCATTAAGCCATTTCCCTTTCAGGGTAGGCGTGACACTACCCGATTCGGGTAGTGTTTCTAGGTGGATAGTTTTCTTGTAGTTATAAATAACTACAAGTTTGGGCTCACCACACCCATAATATGCCAACAGCACACAGTATTCTCGGAATGGTCACCCATCCAAGTACTAACCGTGCCCAACGCTGCTTAACTTCAGTGATCTGACGAGAACTGGTTTTTTCAGCGTTTTCTTAAAATTTCTTAAAATCTTGAATTGCTTGAATTTTAATAAGGTTGGGTTTAACTCCTACTTCTGTGGGATGTCCTTAATATTCAAGTTCAGGTTTTAAGAATTCACATTTTGTTGGTTCGAGGCGTAGTCCTAATTCTTCAATCCTTTGGAAGACTAATTGTAAGTTATTATTATTTTCCTCAAGAGTACTGCCAAAGACAACAATGTCATCGATGTATGCGAAACAATTCTTTCCAATTAGGCCTCGAAAATCGTTGTCCATCATACGCTGAAACCTTGCAGGGGCATTCTTCAGACTGAAAGGCATTCTGTTGTACTCAAAATATCCTCTGTCTGGAGAAAATGCAGTTACTCGTTTGCTTGCCTCGGCCATTGCAATTTGGTGAAAACCAGCACTAAGGTCAAGGGCTGAAAAGAACTTTGCTCTTCCTAATTGGTCAAGGATGCTATCGATCACTGGGAAAGGATATTCGTCTGGATCCGTGTCTTTGTTCAGCTGTCTATAATCTATAACCATCCTGAGTTTGTTTCCTTTCTAGGGTACTACCCAAAGAGGTGAATTAAATGGGGAATTGGAAGGTCTGATTATATTCTTGCTTAGAAGTTTTTCTGTTTCTTTTTCAACAAACTCTTTGTGTTTCTGCGAAAGCTTATGGGTACTAAGATTGCTAATTTCACCTGTGTTCAATATAATTTCGTGTTCTAATAGATCGGTACATGGGAGTGGTTCATAGTCAAGCGAAAAGATTTCTTGATCTGAAACAATTATTTGTTGCACATTTTCTGTGATGCGTTTTTCAAAGTGTTCAATACGGATGTTTTGAAGAACTTCTGTAATACGGAAATTCTTGTACAATTAATGTCCATAGGTAATTCTAATGATTGTTCTGAATAATTAAAAATATGTAAATCAATCTTGTTATTAATACTGTATATACCATCAGGAATAAGTACGTTATTCTCTATCCAGATATTTTGATTGAAATTTTCTACCTGAATTCTGTATATTTGCGATACAGTATTTCTCGAAAAATTGTAAGTCGTTTCCCATTACAATTTTTTTATAACATTTGAATGGTTGGCCTGTTGGTATAAGAGCTTTGTGTTTAATCAAGCTTATCGCTGCTCCGCTATCTATTAGAAATCTGTATTCCTTTCCTCCTCTTCTTTCTTGCAGACTGGAGTTCACCAAAAACTGCTCACACTTGGCTGAGTCTTCGTAATCGAGCTGCTCTTGGATCTCATCCGGTTTCATTGCGAATGATTCTACGGAATCGTCTTCCTACAGTACCTGTCTTACGGGAGGTGGTCTCGTCTGACATTGACCTTGCCGAAAATTTGTAACAAAGCATTGTGCCGATAAATGTCATAATTTACCACACTTAAAACACTTCATATTCGTCCTGTCTGCTAATGGTAAAGTAGAATTCTTCACGGGAATAGTATTGGCCGATGATCGTGGTGGTGGCGTGGGACGTAGAAAGTTGCGCAGAGCCGGTTTGGTCGTAGGCGTTGGGATTTGTACCGGTTGGGATTCTTTTATCCACAACTCTGTTTCGCTTGCATAGCTCTGAGCTTTGGTTAAAGTTAAAGGTCTCAGTAGTCGAATCTGCAGTCAATTGCTTCCTGTTCTTCTAATTTTATTTTAATTTTCCTTTCTGTGGTATTTGAGTGTTGGGCTTGAATTGTATAATTAATTTAATTCTGAATTTGTCTAAATCGGGTTGTGAAATTTTGAACTGACTCGGTCATGCCTTGTTTGCATGATTCTAATCTACAGTTCAAGGCTAAGAGAGAGCTAGTTTGTTTTACATTCTGTCGCAATGCATCATATAACTCCTCAAATGGCTCAATCGATATAAATCGAATGGAATTCTTAGCTGCGCCCGTTATTTTTGTTGCTATTATGATATCGAGTAAAAGGTCAGGCTGATGGCATCTCAATTGTGTTCTTTTAATTGACTTTATGAAATCTTCAATACCGATATCATTTTGCCCGCTTAATACTTCAATCGTTCCTAAAATATCATTAGCAGAGATTGGGTGCGAATGGGGAATCAGTTGAGAAATTTTACTTGAATTTTCGCCTTTGCTGAATTGACTTTTTTCTGAAAATTTTTTTTCGAACTAACGTACTTTCAATTTCTGCCAATTCTTCCTCGTCTTCGGATCTTTCTTTGGCAATCCTTTTGTCCCTATCTGTCTCTATAATTCACGGTCGTTCTTTTTTTGTTCTAATTTAGCGATTCCCTCTGTTCTGTTTTGATCATTTTACATTAAAATTGATAGATTTGCAGTAAGTTCATTCATGGTGGTTACTACAGCATCGCAGTTGGTACCAATACGTGCAAGGATTTGTGTTAGGTTTTCGGCTGAAGTGAAAGGTGACTGGGCTCGTAACATAGTTGGAGCGATTTTGAAAGGAATAGATCATTTCTCAAGTGGATCGTCAGTGTAGGTTGTATTATCGGAAAATACTCGATACTGGGTGAATCTTTCCAGTTGAACGCTTAACTTATTTCGTGTTTTTTTTTACAATATTTATAGTGTATTTAATACAATAGCATTCGCAAGTATCATGCTACAACAATACTGAGATACTACTGTAGTGAATTTATTTGCTAAGGGAAGAAAATACTCTAGGCAAAGGGAGTGATTCTGACCCGAATTTCAAAAATTTACCTCACCTAATGAGAAGTTTAATAGATACTTTTCATTAGTCTCCTTCCTCAGACAGTATAGAAGATTTATGCTTATCAAGATTCGCTTATATTATCTCGCTTATATCACTTTCTCTTCATATAACTTACAGCAGTTGGCTCGATTGCTGGCTTGCGGTCGAAGTCCTTAGTATTGCCGATGACGCTTGCCTCGTGCGGGAGTCCGATGAGTGACGTGTCTCACTGCTGCTGCTTACTGTTGCTTTTGTTATGTTTCTTGTTGTTTGCACAGTTGTGCCTTCCGGGTGATTTAGGGTCTCGTAGGTTGTTTACTGCAGTATGTCGCGCACCCTTTCTGTTAATTCCTTTTAGAGTTTTGTATTCAATTGCTTTACGTAGTATAGTACCCTACTTGGTTCAGGCACTAGTTATGACAATGAATAGTACTTTTCTTTTGTTAACGGGCTTCGCCTTAGCACAGTCCGGAGTCTTTTAACATTCTTTTTCAAAACTTGCCGTTTATTTTTCAGTGGTCTTCCAGCTGTCAACTCGCCAGCTTTCTATTAGATTTCCGTAGAGATCGAGATGTTTGAGCTGATACTGGCAGGATCGCCAAAATTTTACGCGTAAAAATAATATTTTAAACTTTTTAGAAAGGAGAAATTCCAACAGATTTGAATTGCGGTACTTTATTCAAGTATTATAGAGAGATCTTATCATTCGTCGTATCGAACGAATAGACTACCGCAATGGGCCTTCAGTGTAGTTCATATGGTCTGATAAAAGCGAAAGCGCTGGTGAAAGTGAGTAATGACGTAGGTGTTTACGTATTTGGGTAGGCGTAACACATATATAGACTCAAAATTTAGAAATTCAGAATCACCGGATTTCGACTTTCCGAGTCATTCAGTATACAAATATTAATAATTAAAAGAATATTAAAACTGGCTTTTGGCTAGTTATTTCATTTTTATAATTTTAACCACTCTTTCAATCTTTAATTTATTTGTAAATGGTTTCAAGGGGTAGCCTGAAGGGCGTCAGGTAGTTTTTTTATTTCAAAAGTACCAAAAAAGAGACTTACTGCATAAAGCAATTTGCTTTTACTACTTTCAGATGAATCAACTAAACAATTACGTGCTCGGTATCCCCGATAGAGTGGCTGGTTTGGAGTAACGCAGACTGGGAAAGGCGAAGTCATTAATTTCAAACATTTGTATCATGAAATCAACCGTATAATTCACCGAAACATGTTATTTGTGTCGTACACTCAAAAGTTATCAGAATAAATCGAAGGAAAAGTAACACAAGTGCCATGCTGACTATGCGAAAGCTTGAACGACACTTCATTGTTTCAAAATCGGAGTGGGCGATCGTCCCACTCAATTAAGTGACATTTGAAATACGAGTGAGATTTCTCTAGCGGCCTTATCAAAGGAAATTTTTAGACGCGATGGAATGACCTTGGCCGGGGTCAGCAATTAGTCGAATTCCCGGCGTGTTGTCTACCAACTCAGCACACGTGGTTAACGTTTCGAGATGTCAGTTCTTTATTTAAAGAGTGATATGAAGGACCCACCGGTTATTCGCCGCCTTCACCCGTTAGATTTTCTCATTATTTCTTAATAGTTTCCTCAGTTTAGACTTTACTTTTCGTAAAGAACTACTCGTCGTGAGCTAAGAACAACGAAAGGACGAGAGGGGCATCGCTTCCTCTCGTCTCGAGCGAGAGTCGAGGCGCCCCGCGTGTTTTTTTCAGAACTAAAGCAAGAGAGAGAACCAAAACTAGAGAGAGAAGTAAAGAGAGAAAACCACGGACTACGACTACCAGGTTTGATCTCGACACCCGGCAGAGGCATCTAGGAATCGATTGTCCGCCTCTACTCGGACTTTAAAAATCGCCCGCCGCTGCTGATGTCAGAAGATGTTGTTTTGACAGTCAGCCTGCCCGCCCACCTCAGCATCGTGTTCCTGATTCCCTAGCACTCTTGAACGAGCAAATATATCATCCACTTCGCATGTGCTAGGGAAATTCCTCTTCTAGTTCCTCGATGAGATGGAAAGATTCCATACGGCCAACCACATGAAACCACGGCCTCCTTCGCAAGTCAACAATGATGGGTGTAGGTGGTTTGCCACCCCCTTCTTCATCTTGAGCAGTACATGACAAAAAACGGAAGATAAGAATCGACGTGTTAATGAAGGAAAAGAATTATTATTGAGTTAATGTATAGAATTCCTGAAAATAAAAACAAGAATCGAACGACCAAATTTGGACAACCACCATAAAATGCTCCTATTGTAATTTGAAAAAAAAAAATTTCCTTTTTCCTTGGACAAAAAATAAAAAAGAGGAAAGAAAATGAGAAGGCAACCAACCAATTCCCCTTCCTTCTCTTTTTTTTATTTCTTTCGTCCTTTTTATTTTTATTATTATCAAATCTATTGAAATCTGCCCAAAAAAATCTGCCAAAAATCAAAAAACTCTGCCAAACCACGTTGAAAAAACCAGTTCTCGTCAGATCACTGAAGTTAAGCAGCGTTGGGCGCGGTTAGTACTTGGATGGGTGACCATTCGAGAACACTGCGTGCTGTTGGCACATCGTGGGTGTGGTGAGCCCAACTTGTAGTTATTTACTACAAGAAACTATCCACCTAGAAACACTACCCAAATCGGGTAGTGTCACGCCTACCCTGAAAGGGATGTATAAAGGCTTAATGGTATACTACTACTAAATCACAACACAAAATTCATAATATTTACCAACATTTCGGCACTCGTACAGCACCCTTATCAAGGTAATAAAAATTAGAGCAGGTAGGAACAGTGACGAACCAACGATGCTCCCTCCTGGACAGCCGAGATCCAAGTCTTATTATTATTGAGTTTCTGAATCCCGTGGTCCGGCAAGTTTTGTGTTTCCTTTAATATGACCTAACCTCCAAATTTTGACAGGTGATTAGCTTTTCTTAATTCCTTATTTATGGAGTTTATTTTAAAAGTAACCAAATTGATTTTAAATCAAATAAATGGAATACAATTAATGAGTACAATTTCTCTTGAATATTAGCCGAAGAACTCTTATATTCTCGGCTAATATTTCCACTGTTTGCAGACAGCCAATTTATCGAGCATTCCATGTTCTGAACTTGTTCACCAGTTAGGTTTCAGTAAATATGCTTGATTTTAGTTATTTTGTGCGGCGTGAACAATTACTCCGTCACAATATATATAAATTAAAAATTATAAATAAATCATATAAATAACCAGGCAAATATAAAAGGTATTAGGTTTTATGGCATTCTATTCTTGGGCCCCTAACAAAAGAATTATCCTTCGAACCCAAGCTCTAAAGATTTTTGAACATTTTCTCATAAATTCTGATCTTTCCTTATGATTTCTGTCGAGAAACGTAACAAAAGTGGCCAGGAACGGTCAGAAGTCCTGACATTTGTTCTGATGATTACTGACTTTTTTTCAGTAGGGTTGGAAAAATTCTCTCTCAAAAACTGGCCAAACTCTTAATTAAAGCTCTTAAAATTGAAAAATTAAATGATTTTAAATTAAAACATTTAGAAAATAGTACAATCAATATAAAAATTACTTTGATTAAACAAATAAAATTTCTTAGCTCATTTGTCGTGAATTGTACCAATTCTTTGAGGCTCGGAATTATGAACGAAACAAAGCCCTGATATTTTCATGAAAGTAATTCAGAAAAGTGTTCAGTATTTCTCCTACGTCCTCGGCGTGTTCCTTGCAGAAGAAGTGTTTGATTTCCACGGACGAGAATTCTCTCACAATGAGATCGAAGCAGTTCCGAATCGCACGATATTTCCGAAAAACGTGCTCGATTTCCACAATGAGGTTGCACATCCTCCGGTCTGGATGCACAAGTTTTTTGGAAGGAGGAACGAAAATGTTGTAACTTCCTGGCATTCTGTCAGAAGAAAAAATAAGGTGTCAGTTGCGACGCTTGATGTTGAGGGAAAAGCATTCAAGCAAACTGCACACTTTATTCGCTCTCGAACGAATCTGAATTCTTTTTATGTTGTATAAAAAAGAGCAGACAATCAACAACCTCTTGGGAATTGTAGTCATGATCTGCAGCATGGACAAAATTGTTGAAATCCGTATCCTCAACTTCAATAACGATTTCAAGTTTTGCTTTGATTACTTCCATAGCACTTTTTTTTATCTGAATTATACAGATATTTTAACTTGGAAATTTTTTTCAAGGCTGAGGAGGATCTATCGTGGACGTTGTGCTGCAGTTCCGTAATTTAGGAGGTTTTAGAATGCTATAAGCTGGGAGAATCTTGTATAGCTGGAGGAAGGTAGGAGTGCATGGACTAGCTGATCCCAGACCTAAAGTTGCCTGAAAAAAAATATTAGTAATTATAAAATAGACATTGTAAGTAATGAGTACTTTCAGATGCCAAAACAATTTTTTAAAATGCATTCTTCAACTTAAACTGTAATTATTTCTTGAAGGGACAAATTACTTCAATAATCGATTAATCACACAGTTCGTCGATGATTGAACTTTTTGTCAAAGAATAATAGAACAACACACAAATTTTAAAAAGACAACAAAAAGAAGAACAAACACATTTTAATGGAGATCTTAGGAGTGGGTTGTCCAAATTTTACCTGTAAATTCTTTTTTTTTTTAATTTTCAAGAATTTCGTAGTTAAACATATCTTAGTACTCGCTGAATCACACAGCTCGTCGATGGTTCAATCTTTCTTTGAAGAATATCAAAAAGATTTAGATACCAATTAAATCACACGACTCCCGATATATGGGGATGCTGAATGAGAATGAAAAATGTTTGATACAAAAAAATAATTCTGTTCCGAGAAAATCGAAATTAAAGATTACAATATCACAGTATGACAGACATTTTTTTGCTAAAAATCCCCAAAAAAATCAACACTTTTTTCACTAAATGATAATAGTTAAAAAAATCAATTCTAAAAATCTGAAAGAAATTATTATTGCATTAAAATGGTAACTTATATTTTCAATCCAATTTTTTGTATAATTCTTGTATCAATATATATATATATATATATATATATATATATATATTTTTTAATCCTTTTAACACAATGTGTATTTCATATTTTAAGAATTTTTTTATGCAATAAACCCATTTTCAATAAAAATGTTAGTTATCTAGTGTTGTACTGTAACTCTTCATTTCACGTTCGAAGAAAAAGTATGACACGTGTGCTTATGGCACTCGCCGACTTTAGATGTGTTTTTTCTCGAAGTTCCAACTTCAAACATGCCCCGGCGACTCTTCTTTCCCAATCGTCGTGCCAAGATATAAATTCGAGTAAAACCTTAAAACAAAAGTACTAATATATTAATTGATTTATTTTTTGTTCAATGATAAATAGGTTAATATTCTAACCCCATAACCCTTCAAATCAAGTCGAAGACGTGCTTCAGGGTCGATTTTGTTCAGGATATCGAATAGCTTCCCAGATAACATACGTGCCGGTACGTGATCGGCCCGACGGGCTGGAGACCAACGTGCCTGCTAAATGCGCGCGTCAGGCAGGCAGAGTCGGAATGCGACCGAAGGGCGGACAACGGTCCGGCACATGAGACGCCCGTCGGTCGTGCAAACGGCGAGAAACGACGGGCCTGCGCACAGTGGGCCAAATCGGGAATTTACTATTCAAAATCACCTACAGCTTACAATTCTCAACCGATTTTAAATTTTATTTTTTAGAAGTGATCAGTGATAGTTGCACAAGAGCGTCTATGAATAAGATTTTTTAATTTTTGTCATTTCTATTTTTTTATATAAATAAAAAACGAGCGTATATGAGACATTTTTTAATTATTATTTCTTATCTTCAAATCAATAACTTAATTGATCCCATTCTCGACGAAAATGAATGACGAAGTATCCAAAGAATATAAATAATTTACAGGATATCGAATCTAATTGTTATAAACAAATTATATTAACAAAATGTCAGCATATTGGACATTTTGCTTGCAAAGTATGTCTGTAAGTTGAAATTGCTTGATTTTATCTACAGGATCACGTATGATCATGAAAATTTGTTGTATGGTATAGTTTGTTTATTTTATAAACAAATTATGTAAAAAAATGCATAGTTTAGGCGTTTATTGGCACAAAGTAATCGTTTGTCTTTCTTTGTAACTTGAAATTATATGAGTGGTAATATTTAGTGATTGAGATTGGTCATTCGATATTATTTGTTCATTTTATAAACAAATTTTGTAAACAAAAGCATAGTTTGGTCATTTATAGACAAAAAGTAATAGTTTTTTCTTTCTAATCGTCTTCAAATTACATAAGTGGTGATGTTTAGTGACGAAAAATTGTCAATCGATATTATTTGTTTATGTTATAAACACATCTTATAAACAAATGCATAGTTTGACCATTTATAGATAGTAAGTGATCGTTTTTCTTTCTAATCGTCTTTAAATTACATAAGTGGTGATTTTTAGTGACGGAAAATTGTCATTTGATATTATTTGTTTATGTTATAAACAAATTTTATAAACAAATGCATAGTTTGACCATTTATAGATAGAAAGTGATCGTTTTTCTTCCTAATCGTCTTCAAATTACATAAGTGGTGACATTTAGTGACGAATTGTCAATCAATATTATTTGTTTATATCATAAACAAATGTAATAAGCAAATGCATAGTTTGACCATTTATACGCAGAAAGTGATCGTTTTTTATTATTGGCTTCAAATGATATCACTGGAAATGTTTTGTGATGTTCTAGAAGAATTAGCTTCCAAGTTGTACTTGTCAATCATTTCAATAATTTCAGGATCCATTTCAAATTCATTCTTGCTCTACTTTGAAGACACTTTGAAGACGATTAGAAAGAAAAATGATCACTTTCTGTGTATAAATGGTCAAACTATGCATTTGTTTATTACATTTGTTTATGATATAAACAAATAATATTGATTGGCAATTCTTCGTCACTAAATGTCACCACTTATGTAATTTGAAGACGATTAGAAAGAAAAATGATCACTTTCTATCTATAAATGGTCAAACTATGCATTTGTTTCTAAAATTTGTTCATAACATAAACAAATAATATCAAATGACAATTCTTCGTCACTAAACATCACCACTTATGTAATTTGAAGACGATTAGAAAGATAAAACTATTACTTTTTGTCTATAAATGACCAAACTATGCTTTTGTTTACAAAATTTGTTTATAAAATGAACAAATAATATCGAATGACCAATCTCAATCACTAAATAGTACCACTCATATAATTTCAAGTTACAAAGAAAGACAAACGATTACTTTGTGCCAATAAACGCCTAAACTATGCATTTGTTTACATAATTTGTTTATAAAATAAACAAACTATACCATACAACAAATTTTCATGATCAGACGTAATCCTGTAGATAAAATCAAGCAATTTCAACTTACAGACATACTTTGCAAGCAAAATGTCCAATATGCTGACATTTTGTTAATATAATTTGTTTATAACAATTAGATTCGATATCCTGTAAATTATTTATATTCTTTGGATACTTCGTCATTCATTTTCGTCGAGAATGGGATCAATTAAGTTATTGATTTGAAGATAAGAAATAATAATTAAAAAATGTCTCATATGGGGCATAATTTCTGAAGTGTACCCACCTCGAAAATGAAAGTTGTCCGATCGGGCTGAAAATTGGCCCAATTGTAGTCCTATTAGATAGTACTCTTCACACCAAAAATTAATTAATTTTGATCATTATTTATCAAAGTGGAGGGGGTACAATTTTTGGGTTTTTCAAGCAAAGCCTTAGTTTCAAACGTTTGTAACTTTTGTCCTATTGCCTCAAACAAAATTTCACCTCAAATATTTTTGATAGATTTTTTCACAAACTTTCTGGTGGTGATAACGATTTTTGGAAAAAGTCAAAATTTGACCCGAATTTTTGAAAATCAAAAAAAAATTTGACTTTTTTTCAAATACGGGCACTTTTTTTTTTCTTCAAAATATTTTTAAAAGAAAGCTGAGATTTTTTCCTATAAGACCCCCAATTTTCAGAGTGGAAAATTAATTCGTCTTCGAGTAATAGAACGATACGTAAAGAAGATGCCGTGATAGGGCGGGTGGCGCGCGATTTACCCTAGTGCGCTCACGCCGAGGATCTTTGTGCAACGCTTTAGTGCCAGTTTTTCAAGTTAAGTAATATTATAT
>CAKNYM010042152.1:0-12373 GCA_932195095.1 Andricus curvator | reverse complement strand
CCTAATATCTCTTTTGTAAGAGTACTCATACTCTAATAGGATGAGTTTTCTTACAACCGTAGCAAGGCGAAGTTCGAGCTATTTTCGCAAGGCACAACTGCTCTAAGGGCATGTGACTCCAGCAATAACGGCATGCGCTTGATTCTTTTATGGTATAGGACATTTAATGCTAAAAATGTCTAACCTGATGCCAATATTGGTAGAAATTCATACCAATTTCGCACATGAAGTTCTATGCTGTAATATTAAGAGCTCAGCCTACTATAACAGTGTGGTTTTTTTCTCCGTGTGGGTTATTTATCCTCGAAAAGAGCTCAGACGTTCTCACGCAGCCTTTGCAAATTTCCGGATAAATTCTAAGTCCTATTAAAAGACCTTTCGTCGTTTATCCGCTGAGAATATGAAACGCAATATCTTATTGTTAATGTAATATAATTAAATAAACTATTGCTTATACCAGTAACTAAATATATAATTACCTGCACTGCCAGGATTACTGGCATTTTCAGCATGTTATTGGGATTAAGGTGATGTTCAGTTAGGTCTGGACACCATTTTCCTGTGCCGTGGTTTTTTTCCACGTTGAATAATTTGCGAAAATATTCTCAATCAAGTTCAGACTCGTTTGGATTAACCTGTATGAAGTGAGGCATATACTAAATGCAGAATATCGAAATATTAGCAGAATTCGATAAGAATTATATATTTAAATGTATACCCGAAAGGTTTTCATATCATGTAACCGAGTCCGGACATTTTCGATGAAGTGTACTGTGTCAGCAAAGACGTAAACGCGGCGCCCTTCAACAGTAGGATGTGGAAATCAACACTGCACATTATCCAGGTCGCCACTGACTCCAAAAATCGACCAGAACTTTCGGTTAGTTGATTGCTGCTCCATATCACTAACAACTCCGTGCACTTTAGCTCTAGCCTTTTCTAATACACTAATAACCTGGATGATTAATCTAGCTAATGTTGACCCAACAACTGGTCTCTTAGACACATACACACAGCTATTGGTTGCGTAAAAGACTCCGTGAGCGGATGGAACATAGGAATCAATCCGTGATCAGCCTTAGCGTTTAATATCAACTGATTCGTTTAGCGCATCGTGTCCATCAAAGATAAATATCTGTTTTAATGCAAAAGAAAATTGTCATTAATAAAATCTCTATGTAATGAAATTTGCTTTTAATATAAAAGTATTCTACAATCGTTTCAAACTTGAAAAGTGTATACAATTGATTGATTAAAGTTTTTATTATCTGCGAATGGGGCTCGCTGAAGGCAATGGTAGAATCTTGTTATCTCTCAGAAGACGATCAGCTTTTCGTGATTTCATGTGAAATATCAAGCACAAAATTATAATCTTTAACTTTGGATGCTACCAGTATTTCTTTAATCACAGTTCACTCATGCTTGCTGACATTTGCTTGGGAAAGTTTCTCTTGAAGACCTTCGTCACGAAGAGCTGGCATTTATTCTTGATTCTTCTGCAATTGGACTTTATAGTGATGATACGATCTCTGGTAATCCCCTGCCCTTCTGCTAGATTTGTACAATTCTTTTTTTTTTAGAAGTTGCAGTTTTTCTTTTTTCGAAAGACTCATATGAATAACAAGACGTTGTTGCTCAGTCATATTTTGCATTCGTATCGTCTATTATTGAAGGGTCTTTTTCCCTTTGAGCCATTTGAATAAGACGAGCTTTTAGTCCCATTAGGCATCACTAAGCAGCACTTTAAATGGCGTAAATATCTCCATGGATCTTATAGCACGAAAGACTTCTTAACATTTTTAGGAGAAATGGGGGAGGTACATTCTGAATAAAATTTTAGATTGTCCAAATTTTGAATTGAAGCCTCTAATTCACTAACTGAGGAAATGTAATATTCAGTCATTGTAAATAGTGATTTGTTTTGAATTAACAAATTTCATTCACTCATCAACTAATCGTGCAGAACAATGCGTTAGTTCAATGCCTCGAAGAGGTTTAAAGGCTCTACGACGGTACCACGAAACTGGCTTATTTATGTTATTTGAATCGTTTGTATCGAACAGAAATTTAAATAAATTAATTCGCTTGGTTAATTCAGGACCTACAGGTTCTTCAGGATCTGCAGGGATTTCAGGATATACAGGGTTTTCGAGATCAGGAATTTATTCGTTTTCATGATTTGAATTTTCTGGAAAAAGTGGATCGTCTTGTACGGTAGATTCTGCCTCGACTTTTATTTTTTTGGATTTAGGCTTTGCAGATTCGGATAGTGACAAGCCGAATTGAATAAATATATGTAATTCATATTGACAGAGATTTCAAAGATTGCACAAAGATTTTAATGATTTCCCAAAGATTTCACAAAAATTTCAATAATTCCACAAAGATTACCAAATATTAAAAAAATATTTTAAATATTTCGCAAAGTATTCCGAAGATTTCAGAAAGATTTCGGATAGACTTAAAAGCTTTCACAAAGACTTCAATTATTTCACAAAGATTTCATATAGATTACAAATATTGCACAAAGATTTCAATGATTTTCCAAAGATTACGCAAAGATGAAAAGGATATATAAAAGTACGTACATAAGGACGTACCAAAGAACGTCAAAAATTGGTCCTTTGGTACGTTGTTTGTACGTCGTTTCTGACGTCATTTCCAGTTTGAAGAAAAGTGCTTAGACATTATTTTTTTAGTTTAACTTCTTGACATAAAATGCGGTCACGGTATACGAAGGTGGAAATGGCACCGTCCTGGCATGCAAAAATGAAACTCTCTGTACCTGAATTAATACCTGTAACTGACGATCTGAGGAAAGCAAAAGTTTGCTTCGACAAGGACTGATCTTCTACATTTCTGTGAAAGTTTCCGTGCATTTTTTTTGTCGAGTAGCTGTTAGCGGACTTCTTCAATCTCTGCTTTCTTTACTTCGGCTTTAGAAGTGAGGCATTTAGATGGAGTAATTGACTTTCCTCGCTTCTCATGTTAAAATTCAGGCCAAGAATCTTGGTCGCCTGCTCCGCGGCTTTGCAAAGGAAAGCTCCTTTTCCAATAATCTCATGTTTTCTGACGATTTTTAGGAAAGGATCTCTGCCATTTGCAAAAATGTAAGCTATACTCAGAACAATTCGGTTATGAAGACACTGGATATTCAGAAGTCCGCGTCCGCCTTGACGGCGTGAGATGTAGAATCGCGGAACGGAAAAATTGATATGCAAACTCTTATGCATATGCATGATCTTACGCGTGGCGATATGAAAGGCTGCAAACTCGTTCTTCGTACATTGAACCACACCAAACGAGTAGAGTAGAATCGGCACGGCAAGTATGTTAGTCGCAGATACCTTGTTCAACGCTGACAGATTTGAAGACCAAATATGTCGAAGAAGATGCTTGTACCTGCTTCAGAGATACTCGTGCACTGATGTTACGTCCTGAATGCGGCTTCGAGGCACGCCCAGGTATGTATAGGTCTCTCCAGTGTCAAGATTTCTAATAACACTTACATATATCCACAAGCTCAGGGTCCCCGGGAACACCAGTAATCTTTCCTTTCTTCAGATGGACCTTGGCACACCTGTCCAATCCAAAGTCCATACCGATCTCTCCTGTGTACCCCTTCACGATATTTAAACCAAGTTAAAGTTTGCTTGCACCAGAAGCATAGATCTTCAGGTCATCCATATAAAATAAGTAATTGCATAGTGAGGGAGATCGAGGCAGAAGTTTGATGCAAAAGAGCAGAGGGCTTATGGTATCGCCCTGAAAGACACCTTTCTGGAAGGTTACGTTGTTCGTTATCGCACGATAATTTCCAGATGAGATAGCAAATCTAGTTTTCCAAAGGGGCATCAATCTCTCTTCATGCATCTCACTATGTGTGGATGAACTTTCACGCTTTTCAACAGACAGATGATAAGTCTATGAGAGGTTGAATCGAAAGCTGATGATATTATTATTATCCTTTTGCAACTCCTGTGTTTTCCGCGATCTTGTATACCTCTCTCCAAAAAGTCTCTTCTTCGTTGGGCTTGGGTGGATTTTTGACAGGAACAGGAAGATCGCTGAAGAGGCGCGATGGGTCAGCGGGAAACTGTTGTTCATCCCTGACTCATTTCTCCCCCTTCTGTATTATCCTTGCTTCAGATAACAATCGTATTTTGTCAACAATGTGCTGCTTGATTGTTAGCAGCTTTCACATGTTCAGTGTGTGATGGTAGATCCTTAGTTCATGGGTGAACTTTCGAACCCTTTCCGCGAACAGTCTACCAGATATTATCTTATGGTCTTTTGATCCATCGTCGGTTTTAGTCTTCGATTTTAATCAGGCAGAGCTCTCGCAGCACCATAAACTGAACAATTGATGGTCCAGAGGTTGGGCTATTCCGAGATATCCTTAAGAAGGGAGACATCCATTTCAGCCAGGTGTTGGGAGTTAGGAGAAACCTGGATGTTAATGTTCCTTCTTGTCCTGAAATCGCAATCATCTCTCAGGAGGTGCCTGCTTTCCGCGGTTGATCTTAATGTCACTTCCTCCTCTTCGTCTGCGGCTTGTTCATACAGTAGTTGGGGAAGCGCTCCGCGTACATATCCTTTTTTCCAGATGTAGTCGGCTTGATTTCGCAAAGACTGCGGTGAAATTGCTGACGCCCTATGTGTTTCTGGCACCACAGAGTGTGTATACGAGCCATAAAGTCTCCGTGGACAGGGATAATGCTGGCATCGTAGCAGTCTAGCAAGTTATCCTTGAGTTGATTCATCCACTCAATGTGGGCGTTTCGCCGTTTCGTCGTCATGTTTCCATCTAAATTATTTTCAGCACCCCGAAATCTAGGGTGAATGGCACTGTTTGCCGACCCATTATCGGGTGCTCTGCGGGTTCACTCGTTTTGAAACGCATCTAAAACTTTTTGTTCGTTTGGTGGTGTCATTGTTGTCCCCACGAGCAGCTAGGGACAGGGTTCGTCCGTCCTTGCAGAGCCCCGCATGCAAGGATAAGCTTGGGGGTTATTCCTTCGGGACCAACGCTGGTAAATTGTTCGCGACTGTTTATTACTTATTGTAACCATATTCAGCAGGAACCTTAGGTACAGGGACCCTCTATCCGCAACCCGAGGACGCGTTCGGTGGCCTTGTCATAGGCCTTTCGGTTCGATTCCAAAGGAATCGAAACCGAAAACTGGATATTATATATATATACTTATATACGAATATGTTATTAGATAGCCAATGGGCTTAGAGCGTATATTTTCTTTAAATTCGGTTTGGCTACACGTTTTCCTGACCTTTGTACCAATCTATTAAACCCTTCTAGAAATAATTAATTGAAAACAATTCAGAACGATAGAACGAAATTTGAATTGTTTTTAATCGTGTTTCTTAATCGTGTGTGCACGATTGGAAACGATTGAGTGTTGCAAAGTTTCAATCGTTCCCAATCGTTCCCAATCGGGCCAATCGGTAGTAGGATTTCGAGGTTATGAAGTGGCAATTTGATGGCAGCACTTTCGTCTCGCGGGAATTATTTGAAAACGTTTATTTACTTTTTTTCGAGACAACACATTTTAAGCAATATGTTCATGAAAAAAATTGAATAAATGTTTTGTAATAATTTCTGCGAGCTGAGAGTGCTGTTATAAACAAATTTGCCAATGAGATGAAGTTTTTTTTATTAAATTATTCATTTAATTGTCTATAATTTTGTATAAAAAACGTGTAATTTATTAAATAAATTACTTAAAGTATTTTAGGTACAGAAAAATTAAAATTAACTGAGAGTCAAGCTATTCAGATTCTTTCTCATCTTCTAATATCCTACGGATATTAGCATTTTTACTTGTTAATTCGTCAACCTCTGTCCCGCACTATCACTCTCACTTGGAAGATTCATCATTTTAATTTAAAATTCATCTTTTTTTGGTGAAACTTCAACTATTTCGTTGGAAATCGATATTTTGCATTAGAAATTAAACTATTTGTTTGAAAATTTATGTACTTTGTGGAAAATTTGACTTTTTTGTAAAAAAAATAATCTTTATGACTGAAAATTCATCTTTTTGGCATAAAATTCAACTATTCTTTTTCTTTGAATGTTTTTGTTTGAAAATTCTTTTTTTTTAAATGAAAATGTAACTATTATTCCAGTTGAATATTCCATAATTTTAGCTAAAAATTCTTCTCTTTTTTTTAACTTTCTTTTTTTGCCTACAAATTTATTTATTCAATTTTTGGTAGAAAAATTATCTTTTTTAGTTGGAAATTCGTCTTTTGGTAGAAATTCATCTTCTTGGTCCAAAATTCAATTATTCTAGTTAAAGATACATCATTTCAGTAAAAAATTCATCTGTCTGGTTTAAAATTCAACTCTTCGTTCATCACTTCGTTTGTTTGGCTAAACATTAATTTTTTTAAATTGAAATTTAATTATTTAAGTTTTGGTTGACAATTTATATTTTTTAGTAAAAATGAATTTTTTTGCTTGAAAATGTAACTGTTTCAGTTGAATATTCATTGTTTTAGTTGAAAACTCTTATGTTTCGTTTAAAATTAATTTTTTTTTACTAAAAATGTTGCTATTCCATTTACGGTTAAAAATTTTTTTTTTGTTTGGTTCAAAATTCAACTATTTGGTTGAAAATTTGTCTTCTTTAATCAACAATTCAACTATTTTGTTAAAAATTCATGTATTTTGTTGAAAAATTGTATTTCTTGTACAAAATAATTCTTTTTATTTAAAAATTCATCACTTTGGTTGAAAATTCAACTTTTTTGTTGAAAATCCGTTTTTTTGGTTGAAAATTAATTTTTTCAACTAAAAGTTTAACTATTTCATTTTTTTTTGTAAAAAATTGATATTTTTAGTCGAAAATTTAAGTATTTTTTAAAAATTCATTTATTTTGCAATGTTCTGCTTGTTGTGTTAAAGGATGTTCAGAATGAACGTCATGAATTAAAATAAATTTTTGCGTTTTGCGGCAAATATGAATATGTTACTTTTAGTTGACTGGGAAAATTGAAACACTTGACCGGGAATTTGAAATCGTCCGCCGAATCGCCATCCTTAAAAATGTCTGTGCTTGGGGAAGGAAAACCAGTTGTTGCGATGATTCCTGCATGTAATTAGTACAATTTTGAACTACTTCACCTGTAAATACTACAATTTTTAATGTTTAAATTTAAAAATAATTTAATCTGTCACAGTTTTTAAATAGTTAAATCTCCAAGTCCATTTCTGTCAATTATTGTTAATTAATTTAACTTTTTAATTACATAAAATTTTGAAACCTTTAAAATTCAAAGATTTTAAGATTAGGCATTGCAAACCAAATTGTTTGAATTATTCAAAATTGAGTATTTTAAATATTTAAAAATAGAAATTTTCGAGAATTTCAAATCAAACTTATTTATAAATTCAAAATTGTTATGCTGCAAGACATTTAAAACGATTGGATAAGTTTTTCTACTAAAAATTAAAAGAATTTAATGAGTTACCTACACTTTATTTAGTCCGAGTTTCAAAATATTGGCGCCATCCTACGTTCTAATGATCCCAATCGTTTTCAATTGGGTATCCATTATTCTGAATCAGAGGTTAAGTTGTCACTACAGTATTTTGATATTGCGATAATTATTTACAAGCGGTTTTTTACGCTTTCAAACAAAAAATGTCAACAATATGAATTTAAAAAGATGTAAATAATAAATGTTTTACAATAATATACTCGCTAAATCAAACTACTACTGCCTACTTGATAAAGACACTATATCACTGTCACGTCGTTAGATGGCATGATTTCCACGTACCGTTAACCCACATAATTTCGACTCTTCATTCGGTATACCGCCTGAACAAACATTCTATTTTTTGTACTTGAAATTTTTGTTGAATTGTTAAAAATTTAATTTTCAACCTATAAACACGTGCGCGTCATGTGTGTTACAAACTAAAACTGCAGAGGGCGCACTACAGGCAAGTGCATTTACTCAATTCAACCCGATTGGAAACAATTGACACAATTAGCAACAATTCAAAACGATTCAACTTTTGATCACTCTTAATCGTTATGAATCGTGTCCAATCGATTATTTCTAGAAGGGAACGTTAAAATTTGCTAAAATGTCTAGTAATTTGACGTTTTGCCTTTTAGTCCTAGTAGTAATGCTGGAATAGGACGTCACACTTAAGGTTCAAGAGATATTTGTTGTTAAAAATAACAATAAAAGTAAGTTCCCTTTTGGTGCCAGTGGAACGTTCCAGCGGAATGTTCCCAAGGGGCGGACGACTACTGAATCAGCAGCATGCTTTGAGACGTCGAGCGTCCATGTGCCGCTGACGAAAGTCTGTGCGCAAAAAATCTGAGGCCGTGTAATTTCAAATTTGCAGGAGGTTGTGAAGGTCAATGGTGCAGCTTCACACGACAACTGAGCGACGAGAGATATTTAATCTTAGAATATATATTGTCATGTCAAAAAAATATATTATATCATGTCATGTCATGTGTCGTCTGTTATGTCATGAGTCATGTCATTTCATGTGTCATGTGTCACACGACATAAACGCATGACATGACTTGTCATGACACATGAGATGATATGTAACATGACATGACATGACATGACACATGACATAACAAATAACACGAAATGACATTATATGACATGATGCCAACGGCCATGCCACGCTCAAAAAAACCAGTTCTCGTCAGATCACTGAAGTTAAGCAGCGTTGGGCGCGGTTAGTACTTGGATGGGTGACCATTCGAGAATACTGTGTGCTGTTGGCATATTATGGGTGTGGTGAGCCCAAACTTGTAGTTATTTATAACTACAAGAAAACTATCCACCTAGAAACACTACCCGAATCGGGTAGTGTCACGCCTACCCTGAAAGGGAAATGGCTTAATGGATACATGCAAGACATGACATGACATATGCTACATATCAAGAAATAACATGACATGTCATTTCATGCGTCATGTCATGTCATTTCATGTCATGTGTTTTCATGTCAAGTGTCATGTGTCAGGTCATGAAATGACATGACATGGCATGACACATGAAATCACATGACAAGGCACATGACATGGCATGACACATGACATGACATGACAAATGACATGCATGACACATAGCATGACATGACATGGCATGAAACATGACACATAGCATCAAATTACATTACATGACACATGGCATGACATGACATGACATGGCATGAAACATGACACATAGCATCAAATTACATTATATGACACATGACATGAAATGACACATGGCAAGATATTACACATGACATGGCATGCCACATAACATGAAATGACATGACATGAAACATGACACATAGCATCAAATGACATTACATGACACATGGCACATTATACGAATACCTGATTTTGGTTTGAACTAAGTCCCTTAGCTGACGAAACTGTGCTTGTATCAGTGGATTTTTAGTTCTCTTTATCCGGTGACGCTTATTATTACGTTCCATCATAAGGTTTTTGATTTCAACTATGATCCAAGGAGCTGAATTTTTATGTTTATATGAAACATGAAAAGGTGCAAACTAATCGAGCGAAGAAATTAAGTAAGAGCATAAAAGATTCAATTTACTATTAATGTCTTCAATTCTTAGTATTGTTCCCCAATCATAGGTCATTATGTGCTCCTGAAACTTACACTGATCTAAATGTGCAAGATTCTTTATTTGGGTTTGATTACGGTTTATGGATCGGGTACAGATATATCTGTATTTAATATTGATAAGATCATGATTAGATAGAAATGGAATAGGATGCGGGCCATAAGAATTCAGCTTATGAAGATCATCTACTATCATTAAGTCTATTCGGGAACTGGAATGATTAGTGTGATGGGTGGAATTATGTGGGACAATAGATAACCCAGCAGCATGTATCATAGTTATTAAATATTTAGTATGACTGCTAATCGCATTCAAATTAGTATTTAAATCACATGTGAGAATAATATTATTAAAGTTGGGTAAATGGGTAAAACTTTCTGATTCAAGTTCCGTTCCAAAATAGGAATTTGGAGGTTTATAAATGACCTCCATCAAAACAAAGTCCCTCGCTCCCGTTACCTCAACAAAAATAAATTCAGCAGTAGGATAATTAACGGTCGAGCTGACTCCCAATAAGAACCCCCTAAGACTGTCGTGCACATACAGACAAACACCACCCCCTCTCCGCTCCTCTCTGTCTCTACAAAAGAGCTCGTAATTTTCAAGTGCGACTACACTTGATGGGTGATTCGAGGTTAGCCATATCTCTGAGACTGCTATAATATGGTACGCACAAGAGCTAAAAAAATGTCGGAACTGATGAATGTGAGCCAAGAGAGACTGGACATTCACATGGCAAATATTTAAAGAAGCCATAGTAAACTGAGAATAAACTTAGTTGCATAACAAAAATAACTGTAAATAGATTCAAAAATACACCAGCATAGGATGTACAGATTATTTATAACGAAAATAGTTGCCAGTACCTAACTCAGTCCAACCTTCATACTAACAATGCTAATCAATAGGGCATGATAGGACTTAAAATTGCTTCTACTCTGAAAAAATAATGTATAGAGAGATATAACAAATGTTCTTAAAGATTTAGTTTCAAAGTATTTACCGATTGCTCTTATAAATTGCCTAAAATTAAATGTACAAAAGCGAAGTAAAAAGCTAAAAACAAATTGTGACTTGTTATTAACTAAATTTGACCATTTTTAAAACTAGACACATCTACGTATTTTTCGTCTATGGTGAGATTATTTTATAATTTTATATCGAATGGATTTTAGTTTTTAAATTAAGATAATTATTTATTGTTTTTGTTTCATAATCAACATTCAGATTTGGAAAAATACACTATCCTAATGAGGCTTTATGTTTAGTGGGCGAAACGTCGTTTTCATAAAAAGAAAATAAATGACCAATAAACCGAAAAACCTAACATAATTTATTACTACAACCTTGTTCGAAAACCATAACATCAAATTAAATGCATAATAAAGCCTATAGTTTCTCAAAAAAGAAACCTCAATGTGCAAACTTACCCAGATAGCAAAGTGCGCGCACGGTGCGACGCTCGTGCGTCGCACCACTTGCTGATTTTCTCGCACGACGTGCGCGCAGGCGATGACACAGCTGCGTCCTCATATGCGTGACAGGTGTGTCGCACGTCGTGAGGGTCGCATGTCATGCGTGCTGGTGCGGGTATGGTGCGTGCACACATTTAATATTTTTAGAGGGTACAGAAAATATTTGCATTGATATTTTCAAATAAAGAGCAGGTAATTTATCATTGACGTATTTTTTATTATGGGTGGAAGGAATATTTATACATTTTAGTTGCGCATTAGCAACTCAGTTTCCGCATGTTTGTATCAACAATAATAAATATTTTTCGCTGCAACTACAAGATACAGGCTCATAAAACTGACAGAAAACATAAAGACGTAGGTAAAAAGTATATTTTTCGTTTAAATAATTAAAAAAATTATGACCTGAAACACAAACATGCTAATATTTGTTGTTTGAATAATAATAAAAAAAAAAAACAAGATGCGACCCATATGCCTCGCACCCAGCACGCACCGCGTGCCCCGCATGCCGTGCGAGTAACGTGCCCCGCACGTTTGCTATCTCGGTATACTTGTAAAGTTAGAGAGAAAAGAAAAATACAAGAAAAATTGTTAAAAAGTATACAGAACAAGTAGCTGAGGGCTGCGTGGGCCACATGATGCAGTGCAATGCTAAAGACGTCTTAACGGAGTCGTCCAAAGGTACTTTAATTTCTTACTTTTTCTAAGTTGTAGAGCAGCACTATATATAACCCGATTGTTTTTAGACAGCGATTCTCTTGAATGAAAGCGACAAAATATAGGGTGACCAGATGCCCAAGTGGAAAAAGGAGGACATAACCTCGCATAACCCCCCCCCCCCATAATAAGACCAAAATTAAATTTTTTTCCCCTGCCGATGGAACAGCACTGAAACGGCACTCAAAAAGCACTGCCCAGTGCCGTTTCAGTGCTGCTCGTTTAAAGCTGCTCAGATTACAGTTTTAAATGCCTGCAGAAGTTCCCTTTATACCTGCGAATAGGCTATCAAGTAGACCAGCTGAAAGGGATTAAAAATGAAAAATTAAAATTTGTGAAATTTAGAAATTACCTCTGCGAAAGTTAGAAATTCAGAATTTACGGGTTTCGATGATTTCAGATATCTAACTTTTTTTTTGAAAAGTTTAAAATTCGAATGAACATAATATATCTCGTAAATGGAATGAGATACGCCAAAACAGACAACATTTTCGAATTCAACTTCAGAATAGTATATAATTTATAAGTATAAAAT
>CAKNYM010042151.1:39809-58419 GCA_932195095.1 Andricus curvator | reverse complement strand
TTTTTGGATTATTTCTTTTTCCTATTTGTGAAATTGTAATAATCTAACTAACAGAACTAGTCAAAGATACAAGAGTCATGAGGGGTTCCGAATGCAATACTGATCATTATCTTTTAATCTCTAAAATAAACTTAGGCCGGGGATGGAAAAGAAAGAGAACAGAAAAAACGAAACAAACTCGAATAAAGATTGAAAATTTACAGAAACCGGAAGTGCGAATAGAGTTTCAAAATAAGTTAAGCGAACGCATAGATAGGGCAACTTGGGAAGCGCTTACGAGCAATAAAGATATAGAGGGCGCGTGGGCTTTATTACGGGATATCATTGTTAAAACTGCAATTGAAGTGTGTGGTACGGCAGTGGTAGGAAGAAAGTCTGGTGATGCGTGGTGGAATGATGAAATTCAAGCAGCCCAGCAAGAAAAGAAAAAAGCGCACAAGAGAACATTAAACATGACACGTCTTAGCGATGAGGAGAGAAATAGACTCAAAAATGATTACAAAGACAAAAAGAGGAAAATGAAACGACTAGTCAAGGAGAGTAAAGAAAAAATCAGAACAGAAGAAGAGAACAAAATACAGAACTACTTTGAAGGAATTATGAAACTATTATATAAACAGTTGAAGGAAAGTAAGAGTACAGAGTTTGCCAGCATGAGAAACAGCAAAGGTGAAATTCTATATGATATAGACGAGATAGTAGACGCTTTAAAAGACTCTTTTAAAGAACTATTAGGAGGTGAAGATATAGGACAACAAAACTGCGACATAGAACATAATGCATTAGAAAACCCAATTGAAAAAGTCTGTGTCACAGAGGTCCGAGACATAATTAAGAACTTGAAAAACGGTAAGGCTGCTGGCATAGACAGTATTAGTGCTGAAATGCTCAAATACGGTGGCGAGTACATACCTCACAGGTTGTGCGAATTAATAAATTTATGTATCGAGACGGGGAAAGTCCCAGACGATTGGAAAAAAGCGATTATCGTACCAATATACAAAAGAAAGGGAGATAAAAACAACTGCAGTAATTACAGAGGTATCAGCCTACTAAGTACCGTAAGTAAAATATACTCAAAAATACTTATTCGTAGGGTAATGGAAATCACAGAAGAAAAGATATGGGAAGTCCAAAGTGGTTTTATGCCAGGAAGATCATGTACAGATCAGATATTTAGCCTAAGACAGATCACAGAAAAAAGCTTGAGAGTAGGAAAGAAAGTTTTCTGTGCATTTATTGACCTAGAAAAAGCATTCGACACGGTAAATAGAAGTAAACTTTGGGAAGTTCTTAAAGAGTACGGAGTAAATGGAGGGCTCCTGCAGGCAATAAAAACAATATATACAGGTAGTAAAGCGAGCGTAAGGGTAAACGGGAAACTGAGTGACTGGTTCGATATTACGCAAGGCGTGAAACAAGGATGCGTTATGTCCTCGTGGCTATTTATCATATTCATGGATAAGTGTCTAAGAACTGCACTCTTCGACGAAGAAGGTGTAGATCTCCAAACAGTTAAGGTACGTGGGTTAGCTTTCGCAGATGACAAGATTGTTATGGCAGAATCAGTCGAGGACTTGCAAAGAATATTGAATAAACTTCATACAAGCATGAAGGACATGGGACTCAAAATTAACGTAAATAAAACAAAAATCATGGTGTTTGAGGGAAAGAGTGAGAAAACAATGTGCAACATGGTCCTAAATGATGAGAGATTAGAACAAGTTGACAAGTACGTATACCTAGGTAGTCTATTCACTAGCGACGGAAAAATAGATGGGGAGTTAGATAGGCGCATAAATAAGGGTAAGCAGGTTATCGGTAGAGCATGGTCCATCCTAACAAATAAAAACATATAAAAAAAGCTAAAATGGCCATACACAATTCTATATTCGTACCGACTGTACTATACGGTAGCGAGACATGGACCTGTCAAGAAAAGGACAGGAGTAAAATTAACGCGATCGGCATGAAACCTCTGCGCATAATATGCGGGAAAACACTGATGGACAAAGGCCGAAACGAGACAATCCTCAAAGAATGTGGTGCAAAAGAGACAATAGTTGACACATGGGAAAGAAATCAGTTAAGATGGTTCGAACATCTTGAAAGAATGAAAGATGAACGACTGACCAAACAAGTGTATAAAGGTAAAGTAAATGGCAGAAGGTCCAGAGGTAGACCGCCGAAAGAATGGTTAGAATCTGTAAATGAGACATTAATCCGTAGAGACATAAGAAGCCATAGAAACACAAGAGCTTGCATGAAAAAATGCATGGACGTGAAGGAAGCCAGAGTAGTATGCCAGGACAGAAAAGTGTGGCGACAAATAGTTTGTAAACAGAGTGACAGTAGAATGAATGACGCCTGAAACAAAGATCTTGGATACTAATGGGCCCAAGTGGAGAACCATACATAACAATTTTGTGAGGCTCTTCACTTGGGATGATCGCTAGAGAGATTGATCAGCAACCTGGGTCGGACCAGTGTTGCGGAATAAACGTGTCATTTAAATAAATAACACGAGAATTCCATATCAATCTAAAATATATATGGGTAATTGTCAAATTGAAGGCAAACTTGAAGTCCCAGTAATATAACATTAACTTAGAAACTCGTACTGATTTTTTTTTAATTTAATAAATACTTATTATTATCCTCTACAAAATGGTCAGTTCTTTTTTTTCACTTCTGTTCCTATTTACTTAAATTTAATATAAGAACACCCCAAACGTCATTACCGTACGGCGTCCCAACCTCACTTTGCACAAGCATAAACTGATTTTCTCCTTTTTTTAGACAGTAACCTGAAAAACGCTTAACGTATCAAGTTTGTAAACTTTAGATGAACATAGATTTAATGCATGCACATTTTTTAAGTCAAATAAATAATATTGTAAAAACCTTAAAGTCTGTCCCTCGATTTTGGTAATTTCAGACGTCATTACCGTACGTCTTTTTTTCTAGTAAAATATTGTAGTTACAGTTGAGTAATAAATACCGAAATATTTAGCGTATCGTTTAATACAAGATTCTATAAAATTAGGCTTAAAATATTAACTCTTTTTTTTGAATCTGATATTAAAACTGTAAAGTGCATTTTGACAACAAAAACTTCATTCCCGTACGTGCGTTAAAAATCAGTTTCGGAGTGAAAAAAAAATTCTAAAAACCATTCCGTTACTTGCTCAGCAGTGTTTTCTTTCGTAAGTAGGAGCCTTTTTATGATTAATATCTGTTATTTTGTTATAAATATTAAAAAAGGCTAAACTTCATAATTTTTCTCGCATCATTACCGTACGGTACAATAGAAGAGCGTACCCCTGCTTATATGCGCGTGTCAGGTGGGCCAATTTGTTTACTGTTTCCTAACCTCTATTGATAAATATACATATCTCAAGAAGTGAGCTAAATAAGTCAATTAGAAAGGAAGAGATGTGTTGAAAATTATATTACAGCACAGGTAGGTAGATTTGTTATTACAGCTAAAAGGTGCTGAGATTCTAATATACAAATTTTAGAAAATGAGTAATTTAATGTAGTTTTCCTTACACCTGTTGAATTTTCATGAGTTCATGTTTTCAATTTTGATAAAAATGGAAGCATAATTTATTACTGAGTTACTTAGTTAGTATGGGATAGACGTAATAAATAGATTTCAATACATTTGAAAGACTGCATAATAAATCATGTAAATAGTTTCAGTGAAAGTTTTGAATCTTTATTGTACTACGGTCACGTTGTTTCTATTCTTGTAATTTAAAACGTATTTATTGAAATAAACGCCCCTATTCTGCAGTTGCACCAAATAAAAAATAATAGTCACAATTAGACTTTTAATTTATTACGTCAACTTACTTATTTTTGAAAAAATCATCTCTTTCATGAATCTTCTAACCTCAAATCCACTTTCCGTATTTCATGTACGAATTTCATTATTATTTCTTATTTTCTTAACTGCCCCTTTTGGATTTTAAAATTTGAGATTTGATAAGATCAATTTCCGTTATGAAATATTGAATTCCTAATAATAATGTGATTGCCACTGTAGGTGCTAAAATTTGCCTACAATTTAACAATTACCCATATACCTAACACTTATATACCTATCTACCTCATACCTATATACCTACCTACCTTATACCTATATACCCATATGCACACTACTATTCTCCAACCGAGCAAGTCACGCCTACCCCGAAAGGGAAATGGCTTAATGGTATAATAATAATAATAATAATAATAATAATTGAATTGTATTGAATCCCCCAAAAAAAAAAAAAAAAAAAAAAAAGCACAATTTGTGTTCATTTATATGTTTTCGTACCTTGCATTGTTTTTTCAAAAATTTGATTTTTTTTACTGTCAGTGTTATTTTCACGATTAAAACAAAAACCACGCATCCTATTGAAACATGAGTCACAACAAATTTGTACCTCTTCCTTGGATGAACAAATTTTGTTTTGGTCATTTTTTCGTAGCTGGTAATATTCGTCTGAAAATTTGATTTTTCTATTTTCAATGCTGTCTTTTACGAATAAAACAAAAACTACGCGTCATATCAAAAAGTGAATAATAAGAAATTTGTAGATCTTTTTTAGGTGCACAATTTTGGTGAGATGATCTTTTCTCGTATCTTGCATAGTTTGACAGCAAAATGGAATTTTTGATTTTTCATTAATTTTTTGTGCGATCAAAATTTGAATTTTTTATTTTTCAAAAAATTCAAAAAGTTGTTCTGAAAATATTATAGGGTGTTCAGGAATCAACGTTTTTCTCCTCTTGACTTTTTTTCATATCGTGCGTTTTTCGGCTTAAAATGTTCATTTTCGTTTGTTTTTTAGAATTTTGAAAATGCTATAACTCCAGTAATTTTTTTTTTTATCACGAAAAGTCATAAGAATATTTTGTTCGTCATTTTGCATACTACTAATAACCGTATATAGAATTTTCAAATCTTCAAAAAAAGTGGTCTCAAAAATTTTCAAAATGTGCTCACTTTTTGAATTTTCATCCAAAATAGCTGGTTAACGAACTCGTTCTCTCTTTTTCGGCCATAAAAAAGTGTGCCAAAGCTCAATCAAATCTGATCATTTTTTCGAAAGTTATCGTGGCTACAGACAGACAGGCAGACTACAGACAGACACCTTGGTAAAAATCGTTTTTTCTAGCTCAGGGGGTCTCAAAACGTGGAGATTTGATGAAAACCGACTATGTCAAATTTTACATAAAACCAATACCTTCTCATTAGAATGAGAATGTAAAAATTATCCAATGTTTTTATTTACTTCCTACACATTTATAAGCCCGCTTATTAACAAAATGTTAAAATAACAAATTTCGATGAAACGGGGATCAGATATTGTTTTGTGCGGCCCTGACGTACTCGTACTTTAACTTCATAGCCGAGCTTTTTTTCTCGATATTCCAAGTGTTAGCATGATTAGGTTAGCCGTGAGGTTTAGTTGTTAGCGATAGAACGCGTTAAACGTAGCTTTTGACGTAGGTGGTTCGAAACCCTTCACAGACACTGATAGAAATGGTGACGTTGATTTAACCATACGATCGTAGGCTAAAAAATTACGAGTATATTTATAATATAATACGTGTAATTCAATCACAAAGCATATGAAATGCACTTACTGAAATATGGCGAATACAGCTTATTTATATTTGTTGTACAAAGCTGTAATATATGTGTTGCTATTATACGAAATGTGTAATTCTATAAACATATACCTGAGTGAACTATCTTTAAAATGTTTACATTTAGCAATACCCTTTGTATCAATGATTTACCCGACTCGGTTTGTTTTGTTGACAACAGGCCGCTTATTTATTTCTATCAGTGAGCGTTTTCGGTTTTTAATAGCGTTAATATCGTTAAAAGCGTGCGACTACACCGTATGTAATGTATTGTAATTTAATGTAATTGTTTAAGTTAAATTGTGTATATGTACCAACAATATAGTTATGAATTGTGTTATATGTGTATAGTAGGGGATGACATTCCACAGAATCTGTTTGTAGCAAGAATGTTTTTTTTTTCGCTGGTGCACGAAATTTTACATGACTGGGATGTAGAATTCACACATTTAGAGAGAGATATACTTTGTTTTCTTTGATTGAAACTGTACCTAACAGTTCGACTCATTTTACCTAACTGGTAGGTAATCAACATCTCATTTTACCCAACTGTCAGGTAATCTTTATTATCTAGTTGTATTATTTCTTACTGAATCTCGAATTAAATTTTAATGAATTTATATTAATAATTCATATTTCCACAGCAAACATTACCCAATTTCATTTTACATGACTGGAAGTGAAATTTTAATATAATGCCGTAATGTCCTCCGTTTACCGAACTACACTGTAAAAAATAAAAAAATTGTACCACTTAGAATGGTAAAATTACCAACAAAAAATTGGTGCAATTTTACTGACAGACTGACACTATTGACTATAGCAAGGCGTACAGAAACTGTTAAAAATTCCTTTTTCCAACGTAATCTCACGTCTTGAAATTTGATAATTGATAACGAGGCGTATTTGCACATCTCTTAACGCAGTATAAGTACAAGTAATTGTAAAGTTTCAAAGTTGCGGAGAATAATGAAACAAATGGTAAAATTAAAATTATTTGTAAAAGAGTGTTTCAGAACGGTATAAATTATGGAAAATTTTATTTACAAAATTGATAATGAATATAGTCTAAATGTACAATAAAAGGATATATTAAGTTCAATAAATAATAATCTTTTGAAGAGGGGAATTTTTCCCTTTCTTTTAATATGAAATATATTTTTACAACTTTTTAAACTACATTTTATTATAACTTTGAGTAAAACATCCATCTGTTTTTAATTCCATATATCATATTTTGAATATATTTACATATAAAAAAAAAAGAACTCGGAGCAACTCAGAGACGACTTTAAGTGACTTCGACAAATTATTGTGTTTTGGCTGTGACATTTTGTGCACATCGTTTGTCGTTTAATAAATGAGCATAACTTCCTTAATCTTCAATAAAGTGTATTAATATTATAGATCAATCGATTTTGCTCGAATCAAGTAATCTTTTCCGTTCTTGCATCAATTGTAAATTATGTTAGTGAAAAAAGTTTTACTATAAAAAACAGTGTTTTCAAATATTATGCATAACCATAGCTTCCTTACTCTTCAATAAAATGTATCAATGCTATAGATCAATCGATTCGTCTTGAATCAACACAACTTTTCTATTCTCGCATCAACTTTAAATTATGAGAATTATAACATTTTTAGTATAAAAATCGATTTTAAAAATATATAAATTACCATAACTGCCCTACTCTTTAATAAAGTGTATTAATATTGTATGTCAATCGATTCGTCTCGAACCAAGGAATCTTTTATATTCTTGAATCAACTTTGAATTATATTGAAGGAAGAAGTTTTACTATGAAAAACCGTATTTTCAAATATTATGCATTACCATAGCTTCCTTACTCTTTAATAAAATCTATTAATATTATAGGTCAATCGATTCGTCTCGAATCAACACATATTTTCTGTTTTGCATCAACTTTGAATTATGTTAATGAAAAAAGTTTTACTATAAAAAACCGATTTTTAAAATATATAAATTACCATAACTTCCCTACGCTTCAATAAAATATATTAATATTATAGGTCAATCGATTCGTCTCGATCCAAGGAATCTTTTATATTCTTGCATCAACTTTGAATTATGTCAATGAAAAAAGTTTTACTATAAAAAACCGATTTTTAAAATATATAAATTACCATAACTTCCCTACGCTGCAATAAAATATATTAATAGTATAGGTCAATCGATTTGTCTCGAACCAAGGAATCTTTTATATTCTTGCATCAACTTTGAATTATGTCAATGAAAAAAGTTTTACTATAAAAAACCGATTTTTCAAATATTATTAAGTGCTCAGAAAAAATGCAACAAATATTTTTAGAAATCCTTCGGTCAGTTTCAAGATATTAGTCGGGGAAATAAGCCCTCAAAATTTCATCAATTTATCTGGGACCGTTTTCAAGTTATCGTGTTCACAAAAAAGCGTGACATCCATACATCCACACACACATCCGGCTAATTGCTTAGAACATTGTATTAGACATTTTTAAATTGGGGAAGGTTCAATTAAATGAATTAAAAATGTTTGGAAAATGTTACCATTACAAAGCTTCCTCTATGCCTATGAGGAAGCAAAAGAAAGAATCACTTCCAGTGGCATGATTGAAATTCATGTTTTAAAAGTTTTTTTGGCAGTTTTTCGATTAGGGAAGACAATGAGAAAGGTCTTCCTTTGACGAAAAAAATTCTTATCCATTTTTTAAAATAGGCCGAAAGTCAGCCAAGTTGGAAATTATTGAAACTTCTACTTGCTTTCTAAAAATAATGCATCACTTCCAGTCGCATGATTGCAAATATTTAAAAAAAAATCAGTAGTTTTTAGATAATGTAATACAACGGAAAAGGGTTATTCTGACTAGAAAGTTTTACTTATTTTGAAAAATAGGCCATGTGCCACCGAAGTTCGAAATTATTCACAATTCTCATGATTTTCGGGAAATAATGCGTTACTTCCGGTGACATAATTGAAATTGATGTTTAACAAAATGTTTGGATCGATTTTTAAACAAAAAAGACAATAGATAGATTCACATCTTGACTTACTTACTTACTTTTAAAAAAGAGGCCAAAGGTCACCATACTTGGGCATTATTGAAACGTCTCCACGCTTTCTAAAAATAATGCATCATTTCTAGTGGCATGATTAAAATTGATGTTTTAAACGTTTTTTCCGTAGTTTTTCGATGAGGAAAGACAACAAAAAAGGTCGTATTTTGACTGTAAATGCTTGCCTATTCTCAAAATTAGGTCAAATGCAAGCGAGGTTGGAAATTATTTACAATTCTTATGATTTTCAGAAAATAATGCATTACTTCCGGTGGCATGATGGGAATTGATGTTCTAAAAATATTTTGGATAGTTTTTCAAACAGAGGAGACAACGGAAAGTCTCGATTTGACGATAAACTCTTACAATTTATTTAAAAGAGAACAAATGCCACCAAGGTTGAAAATTATTTACACTTTTCATAATTTTCAGAAAATAATCTATTACTTCCGGTAGCATGGTCGAAATTGGTAGATTATACTATTTTTCTTGCGAATTTTTTTAATATAAAGTTTTTGTTAGTAAAAGCTAATAAAAAAATAGATTAAAAAAAAGGTTTGTCTCATTTAACATTTTTTTTAAATGTGCAAAAAACATGTTTTTTTATATTGAGTTAAATGCAAATTTTGTAGAAAAGATTCAATATGATAAATCTGCAATTTTTTTCAGCTGAAAAGCAAAATTATAACATATTTCTTTCATTCGAGCTGCAGAAATTTCAGTTTCGACGTTTTGACCTTTTTACAAAATTTATACATGTGACTCAATCCAAAAAACATGTTTTTCACATGTTTTCAAAAAATTGTGAATTAAGCAAAAATTTGTTTTTGTTAATTTCTAATTTTATATTATTGTTAACTAGTAAAAACTGTATATATGAAAAATTCGTCGTAATTTTTAAATAAGTAGGAATTTTTTTCGTTCAAGAAATTCAATGCACATTGTCTTATTTTCACGATAAAGCTGTTCAGTTTTTTAACTTGTTCTTCATTCTACGCAAATTTGGATTATTTTCTGTCATTAGCTCATTTTTTCTGAAATAGTAAACGGATTTCATTAATACATTTAATTAATTTTGCAAATGGACAGTTTTTCTCATAAAATTGGAATCAATGAAAAATGACTGATTCCTAGTAAACGATATATCTTTAATTCATTTCGTGAAATTAGGCAGAGAATCAGGAAAATTCACTAAATATTTCAGTAACGTTTCATTGATTCACGAGTCACAGTTTAGACATTTTAAATGAATTTTTAGAGATATTCAGTCGAGTTTCTGTGATTAAATTAAAGAGAAATCGTTCATTGAGAATCCTTAATTTTTTACTAAACGAAACATTCGAGACCTTAACATTAATTTCAATCATGCGAATGGAAGTAATGCATTATTATATTTACATAAAGCGAGGAGAATTTCCAATAATTGGCAACTTTACTGATTTTAATCCTCTTTTTAAGAACAGATAGGAGTTTGAGGTAAAATTAAAAACTTCTCTTCGGTTGTCTTCCTGATGCATTATTTCCTGAAAATAATGGGACGTTTCAATAAGTTCCAACTTTGCTGACCTTTGGCCTCTTCTCAAATATGGATGAAAGTTTCTCATGAAAATAAGACGTTTGAAAAAGTAACCAAAGTATTTTTAAAACAGAAATTCCCACCAAGCCAACGGAAGCAAGCATTATTTTCGGAAAATCATGAGCAGAGATTTTTTAAAATAGGTAAGAATTTGTCGTCAAAATAAGACCTTTTTCGTTATCCTCCATCATCGAAAAACTGCCGAAAAAACTTTTAAAACATAAATTTCAATCATGTTACTGGAAGTGACTTATTCTTTTCATAAAGCAAGGAGACCTTTAGCCTCTTTTAAAAAAATGTATATGAGCTTTTCGTTAAAATAGGACTCTGTCTATTGCCTTCACTGTTCTAAAAGCTATCTAAAACAGTTTTAAAACATTAACTACAATCATACCACTTGAGGCAAAGCATTATTTTTTTAAAGACATGAGAATTGTAAATAATTTCCAACTTCGGTGGCATTTAGCCTATTTTTAATAATAGGTAAAAGTTTTTCGTCAAAATAAGACCTTTTACATTTTATTTCCTAGTCATAAAACTAGAGACAAACTTTTAAAACATAAATTCCAATGATGCGACTGGAATTGATGCATTATTTTTAGAAAGCGAGGAGAAGTTTCAATAATTCCCAACTTTAATGACTTTGGGCATCTTTTAAAAAATGGATAAGAGTTTGTCGTAAAACAAGACCTTTTCTGTTGTCTGTCCTAATCGAAAAATGTTCTAAAACATCAATTCCAATCATGCCACCATTGGCAATGCATTATTTTCTGAAAATCGTGAGAATTTGGCTTTTTTTTAATAGGTAAAAGTTTTTCGTCAAAATAAGACCTTTTCAGTTTTATTTCCTAATCGTAAAACTAGCGGAAAACTTTTAATTAATAAATATCACTTATGCGACTGGAAGTTATGCATTATTTTCAGAAAGCAAGATGAAGTTTCAATAATTCCCAACTTTGCTGACTTTTGGCATCTTTTAAAAAATGGATAAGAGTCTGTCATCAAACAAGACATTTTCTGTTTCTGCCTATTTTATTATTATTATACCATTAAGCCATTTCCCTTTCGGGGTAGATGTGACTTGCTCGGTTGGAAAAAAGTAGTGTGTATATGGGTATAGAGTATATAGGTATAAGTTGAATAGGTATATAGGGGTAAAGTAGGTAGGTATAAGGTAGATAGGTATGTAGGTGTTAGGTATATATTTTAGATTGATCTGGAATTCTCGTGTTATTTATTTAAATGACACGTTTATTCCGCAACACTGCTCCGACCCAGGTTGCTGATCAATCTCCCTAGCGATCATCCCAAGTGAAGAGCCTCACAAAATTGTTATGTATGGTTCCCCACTTGGGCCCATTAGTATCCAAGGTCTCTGTTTCAGGCGTCATTCACTCTATTGTCACTCTGTTTACAAACTATTTGTCGCCAAACTTTTCTGTCCTGACATACTACTCTAGCTTCCTTCACGTCCATGCATTTTTTCATGCAAGCTCTTGTGTTTATATGGCTTCTTATGTCTCTTCGGATTAATGTCTCATTTACAGATTCTAACCATTCTTTCGGCGGTCTACCTCTGGGCATTCTGCCATTTACTTTACCTTTATACACTTGTTTGGTCAGTCGTTCATCTTTCATTCTTTCAAGATGTCCGAACCATCTTAACTGATTTCTTTCCCATGTGTTCCCGCATATTATGCGCAGAGGTTTCATGCCGATCGCGTTAATTTTACTCCTGTCCTTTTCTTGACAGGTCCATGTCTCGCTACCGTATAGTACAGTCGGTACGCATATAAAATTATGTATGGCCATTTTCGATTTTTTCGATACGTTTTTGTTTCTGAGAATGAACCCTGCTCTACCGATAACCTTCTTACCCTCGTTTATGCGCCTATCGGACTCTCCATCCATTTTTCCGTCGCTAGTGAATAGGCTATACCCAGATATACGTACTTGTCCACTTGTTCTAATCTCTCACAATTTAGGACAATATTGCACATTGTTTTCTCACTTTTTCCCTCAAACACCATGATTTTTGTTTTATTTACGTTAATTTTGTGTCTCATGTCCTTCATGCTTGTATTAAGTTTATTCAACATTCTTTGCAAGTCCTCGACTGATTCTGCCATAACAATCTTGTAATCTGCGAAAGCTAACCCACGTACCTTGACTGTTTGGAGATCTACACCTTCTTCGTCGAAGAGTGCAGTTCATAGACACTTATCCATGAATATGATAAATAGTCACGAGGACATAACGCATCCTTGTTTCACGCCTTGCATAATATCGAACCAGTCACTCAGTTTCCCATTTACCCTTACACTCGCCTTACTACCTGTATATATTGTTTTTATTGCTTGCAGGAGCCCTCCATTTACTCCGTACTCTTTAAGGACTTCCCAAAGTTTACTTCTATTTACCTTGTCAAATGCTTTTTCTAGGTCAATAAATGCACAGAAAACTTTCTTCTCTACTCTTAAGCTTTTTTCTGTGATCTGTCTTAGGCTAAATATCTGATCTGTACATGATCTTCCTGGCATAAATCCACTTTGGACTTCCCATATTTTTTCTTCTATGATTTCCGTTACCCTACGACACTGAGAAAACGATTTTTTTGATTCAAACAAAAAGATTTGTTTGAATACATTTTTTTGATTCAACACACTTTCTTTATTTCAATTAACAAAACATTTATTTAATTTCAATATATGGAAGATATTGAAACTCATTAAATAAAACAAATTATTTGTTTGATACGATTTGTTTGATTCAAATAAACGATTTCATTAAGTCAAACAAAAATTTTGTTTAAAAGTTTTATACTTAAATTATAGAACGTATTTATTTGATTCAAACAAATAATAGTTCTTCATTCATCCGCGTTAGTTTCGGGGCACTGCAGTGCCACTTAGCTTTAGACATTCAAAATGGTGGTGAATCGTTGAAAGTATCAGCGTGTTTGCTCGGAATGTGTAAGCTAAGCGAAGCCTTGAAAATTTGGAAGTTTCATTGGGCCAGCTGGAAAAGGGTTGGTTTTCCACCAATTCCAGACCGTAGCCAGTTTTATTTTCGCGTAAATTCAGACATCTGGAAGAGAAATGGAAGTGTTTGTATTGCGAAAATTGCTCGAAACCTGGGACCTACCCAGCGATTTATTCGAAAATTTTGAAGAAAAGTTATTTTCTTGCTATATTTTTAACCCTATGAAAAAGATTAAAGGCTTAATTAAATAAATAAATGCAATATAAATAATAATAATACAGCAGGCATGCTCCAAATACCCGCTTTAACAAAACGTTTGATATTGAAACAAGCAAATAATTTTATTGAAAGCAACAAATTCCTTTTTTAAATCAAAATAAAAATTTATTTAAATCGAACAAAATCTGCGATTAATATAACATAAAGAAATGTTTAATTTAAACAAGAGGTTTCTTTCATTCAAACAAAATATATATTCAAATCAAAAATATATAGTCAACCAAAAAATTTGTTTGAATCAAACATATATATGTTTGACTGTATAACAAAGAAAGAATATGTTTAATTCAAACATAATATATTTGATTCAAACAGATCTTTTTCTCAGTGAAGCTTTAAAAAATTAGCTCGATTGTCAGACACACGTTGGCTTGTTTGGGAAGCAGCTATAAGACGTCTTGTTTCGCAGTGGCTATAGGATTGAAAGCTTTCTTAAAAAAAGTAGTAGAAACCGAACGTTGTTACACTAAACAGCGGTTAAATCTAATGTACATCGGTAACTGCAATTATTTATAAATCCTCTTCTTGAAATCTATCTTGTATACGGAGAAAAATAGATTTTAAGAACGTTGTAGTTGTCACAGTGCCACATGGTAAAAAGAAGGACCTACTATTTGAAAATGTACAATGCATATAAAAATTACTAGAAAATATTAATTGCACAGTGGAAAATACTTTTCAAAAAACGAAAAACTCTATTCTTACATAGTAAATATAATCATTTGAGAATATTGTAGAAGATTCTGTGTAGAATTGTACTTCATAACAAGAAATTTTTTATTTCTCAACATGTAAGATCGTACTTTTCGATACGAGTTCTGATTTTGTAAATTGCAACTAACAACGTATTCCAGATAATCTGAAAACTCTCGAAAAAATCGTTCGCGTATCACCAGAAAATATTCTGAATTTTTCAAAAAATGTTCCGATCGAGGATATTCCTCTTTTCAGCTTCTTCACCAACCTGGCCATATCCAAATTTTAGAAAGTGAACTGTGATCCTTCAGAACAGTAAATTTGACTGAACACGTTGAGCTAAACTTCTTGAATACTTCAAGATTCTGGGTTGCATTTCGTTTTTACAAAAATGCACAGAAAAACGTCGATCCCCAAAAGTACGCCGATTCGGTGTTGTTTTCAGTTGCAACAAAAATGAGAAACCGAAGAATGAGAATGCAGCTATGTTCATGTTACAGTTTCATGCTGGAAGTATTCTCAATTTGAGAAAAAATATCTTATTTCGAGACCATAACAAATGAACCTGGAAAAATTTGTACTAAAACTATTGTCTTTTCCTCTTAGCAATGCTATCGAACGTGTTTTTCCCTTATAATTGATATTATTAAAACGAAGGCACGGAACAAACTTAATTTTTACGTATTAAATGTTATTTTGCAAATTCGTATGAATTTTAACAGTACAAAGAATGTTTGCAATAAATTTCAACCGACTGAACCAATGTTGCTGAAGTTCCCCTGTAAAAAGGAGAGCATTCAAGTAGATTATATGACACTGAAACAATTGTCCACTTTAATGTGTATAAATCTAAACAAATTCCGTTTTTGTCCGAATGCGCTTCTTGGCATTCGACTGTTTTCGTTTGAATCATTTTGAATCCACACAAAAAATTATGGCATTAAAGTGATTTCTTTGCGATGCCATTGATTTAATGCCATTGACTGCAGTTGAATGACCGTATCATCACCACTTTTTTCAAAATTGCCTTTTGACTAATCATAAATCATCAAAAAGTTACTTTCTGTAAATGAACATTGAGATCTACAACTTTTTGGATGAAGATGGTTGAGGATCACCGCCAACTCGCAATTTTTATTTTTATTAACAATATAATAAACAAAGATTAAATTGATAATTTTTAACGGAAAAATGATTTTTTCTACTAAATCATGTTACGGGTAACTTAATGGTAATGCTCAGTCCAGAAAGTGTGTCATCAACTCGCATTTTTTATTGTTATTAACAAATGATTAAATAAATAGTGAGCTATAGCTTTTTCGACTGAATAAACAGTTTTTTCATTGTTATTATTTGTATGCATCTTCAGAATGGCACTTATTATTAATAATAGTATTTATACTATTAATTATATTAATTAATAACATACTGTGCGCGCAGAAACAGAATAAATCAAAAATTCGTAATTTTAAGTTATTAAAAGTCAATAATGTTGGAATTCACCATATTTTTTTTATTAGTATTGAATAACAAAACCCACCTATAATTATTGAAAAATTTACTTATTACTGTATATTATGTTATTTATAACGATACCTTCTCCTATATCTAGATAGTTGCGGTTTTTTTCTTAAACTTTTAACTTTTTGTCCACTTTTCAATTAGAGTGAGGTAATAATCAATGCAATTCAACAAACTTGATTGTTTATAACTATCTTCTACTTCAATAATGCTGACGAGTAACAAACATAATTGTTTAAACAATCTGTTCTTATTTTAATTAAAATTATCTTTGAATAATGCTAAAATGTTGCGCTATTTTCTGAAATTTTCAACCTTTTGTTGACTTTCTGTTCAGAGTAAGTAATTAATTAATGCAATTCAATAAACATAATTGTTGAAAAAAAAAATTATTTATATCTATCTTCTCTTATAGTAATGCCAGAAATATTGCTTTTTTTTAAATTTTTAACTCTTTGACCACTTTTTTACTTTTTGAGGTATTACTTAATGCAAGTTTATAACCATCATTGTTTAAACAATTTATTATTAGTTTTTATAATATTTCCTTTGAATAATACTAGTAGGCAGTTTCTTCTGAAATTTTTAACTTTGCTTCGGCTTTTTAGTTATGAAAAAATAATAATTAAAGATCAGAGAGAATCATTTAGTAAAGAATCCCTTTTTTTGTGGATATAATTTTCTCAAATAGAACCAGATATTTAAAATCTTCTTCAAATTTTCTATCTGGATCATATTGAATGTAGCTTTTCCTTGAAGTAGTTACTGAGAGCCTTTTTGTTTAATTTAATAATCTTAAAAAATTAGCAAAAGAGTAAAAATACTACATTCGCAAAGAAGGGAATACCTACTATGCATTTAAAAAACATTTAAAACATGCATTTAAATTCTTGCTGTTAATTTATTATTTTGTTCATAAGTAAAAAATCAAAGAAATGTTGAAAATTTCAGAAAAAACCGAAAGTTTTTAGCATTATTCTACGATAAGATCGTTTTAAACAATAATACTTTGTTTAAACAATTATGTTTGTTAACTTGCATTAATTATTAACTCACTAAGTAAAAACTGGGCATGAAGTTAAACATTTCAGAAAAAAACCACAATAACTAGCACTACTATAGAAGATAGTTGCAAATACTAATAATTTGTTTAAACAAATATGTTTGTCAAATGGCATTAATTATCAACTCTATAATTATTCTATAAGAGAATATTATTAAAAATTATAATAAATTGTTTAAACAATTATGTTTGTTAACTTTAGATAATTATTACCTCACTCAATTGTTAAGTCGAAAAAAATAAAAAATTTGAGAAAAAACCGAAACTTTATAGCATTATTTTAAGAGAATATTGTTATAAATACTAATAAGTGGTTTAAACACTTATTTCTGCAAAATTTTATTAATTATTGTCTCGACCAAACTGAAGAAATAAAAAAAAAGTTGAAAAAAGAGAAAATTGCTATAAACAATAATAAATTGTTTAAACATATCACGTAAACATCCGATTATCAATAGAAAGTAATACTTTATGTATTAGAAGTAATCTGTACAAATAAAAACCGCAAAAAAATGTCTACAAAATAGATGGATTTTCAAATGAAAAAGATAAATTTTCAACCAAAGAAGATAAATTTTCGACCAAAAACGGAATCGTTAAATTTTCAGTTTGAAAAATTAATTTTCAACCAAAAAAAACGAATTTTCAAGAAGCTGAATTTAACCAAAAACGACGAACTTTAAACAAGATACATGAATTTTCTGCAAAATAGTTCAATTTTCAGCAGAAAAAGATCAATAAGTTTTCAACCAAGGAAGATAAATTTTCAACCAAAAATGGAATCGAGAAATTTTCAGTTCAAAAAATATTCAACAAAAAAAAAGAATTTTCAAGAAGTAGAATTCAACTAAAAACGACGAATTTTCAACAAGATACATGCATTTTTTTACAAAATAGTTGAATTTTCAACTAAAAAAGATCAGTTTTCAACTGAAGATAAATTTTTAACCAAAAATGGAATCGTGAAATTGTCAGTTCAAAAAATTAATTTTTTAACCAAAAATGTAATAGATAAATTTTCAGCTGAAAGAATTAATCCTCGACTAAAAAAAAATTAATTTTCAACAAAATACACTCAACGTCCAATATAAGAACAGTTTCTGGGTACCCGCGTACTGCAGCTTTATTCCACGCTCTTGGTGTTTCAAGCTTGATTGAACACCGCCTCTCGACCCGGAGGGGTTCCACTCTCACGGCAAAACTGCGTGGGCCAGCATTTCTAGGAATTCGTAAACCGGGCGTCCTTATATCGGACGTTGAATGTAGTTAAATTTCGAACCAAGGAAATAAATTTGCAACTAAAATTATGAATCTTACGAAACAAAGTTTCAACAAAAGAGGTCAACATTCAAATAAATAGTGTTAATAATTCTTTAAAAAAAGGGGAAAAAAAATTCGGGTGTAGTTCCAAATAGTGGTTACCTCCGATTTATTTGGCACTACGTATACTTACGTATTTTGATGCGCTTATTACGAATATCATAGTGAAAATTGGCGCAAATTTGAATTTAATGACGAAAACCATGAAAAACCCATAAAATCATGGTTTTTTCCATTTATTTTCGTAAATAATGGGAATTTCGAAAAATATTCCAACTAAAAGTTGTAGAGCATAAAAAAATCCATCTTTTGTGTCCAGTACCTTTTTTTTCTAAAACCATTTTTTAACCAGAAAAATAAGATTTTCCAAAAATGAACCTAGAAATAAAAATGTACTGGAAAATTTACGCATTTACGAAAATGCGTTCAGTTACGCTCGTCCCCTGTTCCATGTTTAGGTGGGGGGGGGGGG